>LQNK01000307.1:109521-154948 GCA_001586405.1 Phoebis sennae | reverse complement strand
TTTATTATATGTATAGATATAGATATCTTATTCTGGTTTCTTAAAAAAAGAAAAATATTTTTTTTACTATGATGTGCCAAAATAAAAAAATTCAAAGGCCGGTTTTGATTTCTTTGATTTTTGTCTTTTTTTTTAATTTTGAATACCACTCTTTTATTCTGATGTTTTCGAATAGAAGGGATTTAAAATCGACGTAAGAAAGATTTCATTACATTGCTAACTGCAAATAACCCAATGTAAAGGCGTTCACTACGTTATGTAGTTTTCAGTTAAGTAGTAATTAGTTCCATGTCTTCTTATATTTAGAAATAGGTACAATGAGATTGTCATTGTCATTTTATAGTATGTTCAAAATTTATTGTGAAACTCCCACGACACAGAAAATCCTAGTGTGGGAGTAAGTAAACCTATTTAATGTATCATCTGTTTATTATAATAAATTATTCTTATTCTTATGATAAAAATATCTATAATAAAAAAGGCGTTCACAAATCGCTTGCTGAGCTCAAACGCGATATAATGAACAGCCCGACGGACACGCAGACTTTATCTAATGCATCGGGCTAATGCAGTTTGGAGCACCCTGTAGCTTGATTGAAACCTACAAGTAATAAAGTTGAGTAATTTAAAAGACAATTCGATTATTTTCGTTTATGTTAGTGCCGATGTTGTCGTGGCTTGAGTATTTAATAATTGGCAATATTTTCAAATCTGTATATAGTATTTAGTTAGTTTTTTAAACATAAGTCTCTTGCTTTGTTGTTTAAAAAATTTTAACCTTATATATCTTATTATGTTAATCTTTTAGTTTATTTCTGTAATCTCTGTAACAAATTTTTAAAATTAACCGTTACTCTTAAACATTCGGTGTTAACCTTTAATTTAATTACTACACTTATGAATTTCACATATTTTTATTTATATCTTGATCATCCAAGCATAATGTAAGTAATTGTTAGTTGACCTTAAATAAATTTTTTTGCCAAAAAATAGAACCGACTTCCTCGCTCTAAAAAGTAGAAAAAAATAACTTTTATTTCATTTTTGTTGAAATCTATACAAAGTCCGCAGAGCTTATTACGTTGATTTTCGAGGAGTTCCCTGGAATATCTTCCACATGGATGAACAGACTTGAACCAAATTTCTATGGGACCACACATGAACTCTACTCTTTCGAATGCAAAAAAAACTCCAAATCGGTCCATAAACGCCGGAGATATGCGGTAACATACATAAAAAAAAAAGAAAAAAAAAATACGGTCGAATTGATAACCTCCTCCTTTTTTTTGTAAGTCGGTTAATAAGTAAATAAAAAAGTACATATTCAAAAAACTGTATTTAATTTTTAATAGTCGTGTTTAAATATTGAAATCATTTTTGAATCTGTATACAGCCTAAGCTTTAAATACAATCTTAGACTGCTCACTTAAAGATCAAAAATTGTGAAATTATAATACTTTTTTACTCGTCATCCTCTTACTATAAGAACCCTATTTGAAAATATGAGAAAAAAATTTACAATTTCTTTTCTATAAAATATTATATGGAAATATAAAATTTTAACAATATTGTATAAAGTCCTGCACTTGACGTAAATATAATTTAAATCCCAGATGACCACGCGCTCGGTTCGTTAGTTATCAATAGACATCGCTTTTATAGAGTAGCTATGGAATAGACACGGGGATAGATATAGTCTATGGGATACGAGAGCGATAACGCTGTACTTTCAATATATTCTGTCATACGCAGGTGTACTTGGAATCTTTTGAAAGTCTATAGTCGATTTAGCTGCAATGATTGAATTCACTTGTATTTGCGGGTATTGAGGCATTGCAGGTGCCACATGATTTTTCTTGAAAAGAAGTTAATTTTTTATGGCAGAGCAAAGGTGGGTCACCTAATGTTAAGTGATTACCGAGTATATCTACCGTTCCCGTGGGATTTTTGGGAGAAAAGTTATTCTATGTCCTTTCTCGGGTTTCAAACAATCTCTCTACAAAATTTTATTCTGATCGGTTCAGTGCTTTAGGCGTGAAGAAGCACTTTCGCATTTAAAATATAAGTTATAAAGTAAGGATCAGAATCCTTACTTTATTTCTGACGGAGATATATAATTAACCCTCTGAGCCCTATAAGTATGATACATATGACACCTCTATCGTGCAACGGATAGGTATATCAGTCAATCTGGTAAATGTACTTCGCTATTCCTACCTAGATGTTTTAAACGATTAACAATCTCACAACAATCTCAGACTGTTCTCACTTGTCCCGAGATATTGTATTAATGAATGTTGTCAATGTGTGGTTAACTCGAGCGCTTTGTATGGAGTTTGATTTCTGCACCCAATTGATAGTGAACTATATTTAGTGCTCTTACCTATTTTCTAAAACCTCGGCTCCAGAATTAAATGGTGCTCTAACTATAGACACAAAAGCTACGTGTTCTCAAGACCTTATTGGAGTGTAGGGACACTTGATTTAATAGTGGATAATGGACTTATACGATGAAAGGCGGCTTGTTGTGTGTTGTACGGGCTGTTTTCTTCTCTTTAGAAAGGAACAGTGTAGTGGAGTGAATTGACGAAATTCGATTCGAATGTAGCTGAAAACAGTCGTTTCAGTGTGTTTATTATTGGATACTATTGTACGTGGGAATAATGTTGGTGAAGGCAAAATAGATGAGTGAAAAAGGATACACAGTAAAATTATTAAAATATAATGTATAGTTTGAAATAATATATGTATTTGGATGCTTTTTATACGTCTATCACGTCCAAGCTACGGACACAAGATTTATGGAAATCGAGAGTTAAATCAGTGAATACACAGGCTAAACTTTTCAAGAAAATTTTCAGGGAAATTATAAATTATGTGGGATATCAAAAAATGGAGAAAAAGTATGGAAATAAGGTAAAGCATTGGAAAAGATGGGGCTGAAAATATATCCAATTCAAAAAATGGGACAAAAGAAGTAAGTAAGTAAATAATTATATAGAAAAACAATAGCCACAAAAGTTACGTGTTCTCAAGACCTTATTGAAGAGTAGGGACACTTGATTTAATAGTGGATAATGGACTTATACGATGAAAGGCGCCGCCTTGTTGTGTTTTACACGTTTTGTGTTTCGTCTCTTTAGAAAGGAAGTAGTGGAGTGAATTGACGAAATTCGATTCGAATGTAGCTAAAAACAGTTGTTTATTTATTAATGAAAAGTCAGTTTAGTAAGACGTGATTGTAAGTGGGAATATTATGAGAAAAATGACAAAAATTCATAGAAATATTTGAATGTTATTTTCATTGTTATAAAACAAAAGTTCATGTCATGTATATAAGAAAGAAGAAAAAGAAAGAGACAAATCCTTGTGGAAATCAAAAGAGCCATGGAAATAGGATAATTTTCAAAATTCTATTCATAGAAAACAAAGACGAATTTGTTATAACACTTATAACTCGAGATCTGCTGGGCCAATTCTGCAGAAAATTCGTAAGGAGATAGCTTAGTACTGGGAGAATGGATGAACATAGGATACTTAAATCCCGAAATCCCATAGGAACTAACTATATACGCGGTTTAAACGTGAGACATAAAATGAACTAGCTTAATTTAAATCTAAATAAATATCTCGTGATGATGCGCATTCTATATCACTTTTTGATATAACAAAGAGGTTACATTACCACTGAAGAAAACACAATTCCAACGGTCATGTTTACCTGCAACAAAAATACATTAATTAATATTGAGCTGTACAATTAAATAAATAAAATATTTAACAGATAAATAAATAAATATTTATGGACAATTAACACTACGATATGTAGTCCCAAACTAAGCAAAGCTTATACTATGGAAATTAGATAACTGATATACATACTTAAACCTACTATACATAATAAACCTACTATAAATTAACACCCAAACAGCAGAAAATTTCTATGTTCATCACATTATAATTTTCTACTCATGGGGATCGAATTCACACCCTCCGGCGCAAAAGACCATTGATGTATCCACTGCGCCAATCGGGTCGTAAATGATTAAAATTATTGAGTTATAAACATGACATGCTACCGTATCTTACGATTACTAAACATATCATAGATGTTACAAAATGGATGTCAAGTTCGATATAATTGAATGTTCTCTGATTGGCTAGTTCGTATCGTGTTCGGTGACGTCATCTCCGGTCGCGTCACATGTTCAATTTCCGAACCAATTTCCCGCGCTCGACAACCCTGAGCTGTAGATATGTATCACATTTTTCTAAATTTTGTTTATTTACACACGTTATAAAATTTAAAATGGTATAATTGAGTCTTTATTATAGTACAAAATAACAATTTAACAACATTCTTAAATTTGAATTTAGTTAATTAACAGGCTGATATATAGTTAGCTATTATTTAATTCCTTAAAAAGGTTGTAACTAGATTATAGAACAATTATTCGCAAATTTATTTTCAAAACTTACATGAATTAGAATTTCAAACTTTATAAGCCAAGCGTTTAAATGACTTTTGTGAAGGTCTAAACAAATGACACAAAGGTTACTGTAATAGAATAAAATAAAGAGCGCTATGTATGGGATTGTCATAAGCTAATATGTATTGGTTATATGATTTTTTTTATCTATTGTTACTAGTCATAGATGGATTTCGCCAACCTCAACTTTCAGACAAAAAATCGAAACCGAATGATCCTTTGCCTAATAAAAAAAAAAACAATCAAGTAATACGCTGTCACTGTCACTTTCATTAATCAGCGTGACAGATCAATAAGCACATTTCAAATTTGATTATCGTTTAGTATTGAACCATTAGCGTGTAATTATCGCCGATTCTTTGACGTTAACTTCTTTGTTAAAGCCCGTTGTGCCTCCGTTGATAAATTAATTGAATTTCGTTGTAAGAACTTTTCGCGCCAAATTGAGGATTGATAGTGGAAGTTGGTATGGATAAATAGGTGTGCTAACAAGTTGGATGTTGTATTGAAACACGTTTCAGTATAAATTGATTAAATATGTGGAAGACTTTAACATTTGGTACCCTTTAATTCAAAAAATTGTCAATAGATACATGATTTTTTTAAAGAAGAACGATATTTTGATTATTTTCTAAATCTTTATTAACAACAAAAAAACACTTAGAGCTGCTGAAATTCCTTTAAATCAAGAAATTGTTAAAGTTCAATCGTCTAATATTAAAATATATGTATGGAATCAACCGAATTAAAACACCATTTAACATTTTATTGCATACAATCTTAGTAATAAATAAAAAATATGTCTTTATTTTATCCAAAGAGTAAAACTGAAATTGGTTTATTCTCGAAGTTTCCAATATTGATGCAATCGCCCAGACGATGCACTAACGCGATTACCGGATGATAAGGGAAAATATTTGTCAGCGTATTATTTCATAAAATTCTGAACTTAAGTTTTCCTCAAAATATTTTATAAGCACAAGAAATAAAAACCTCTTTTAAAAAAGATTAAAAAAGCCTTGAAAAAGTATAAAATTTTTTAAACATCTCAATTATTGGTTAATAAGAAGCATAAAAGTGTTCATCATCCACGGGTAGAAATGGGGTGGCGACACATGAATTGTAACCCGTCGGGTAGTATATTATAAGTTGGGGGTGAAAGTTGAGAAATATACTCCAGTTGGGTCTAACTGAAACAGCAGTAATATTTCAGACTTGTAGTTTTTAAATTAATTTTATATTTTAATATTGACTGACTAAAAGACTAAAGACCCTCAAAGATATAGCCATAGATAAAATAGAAATTGGTTTATTCTCGAAGTTTCCAATATTGGTGCAATCGCCCAGACGATGCACTAACACAATAACGATGGTAGAAGGAAAAATATTTGTCAACGTATTGGAAACGTGGCTGTGAATAATTTTAGGTGTTTGTGTAATAAATGGGGAGTAATGAGCTATTATGAAAGGTAAGATAATTTATATTTTACTTAGCGCTTAGTTAAATAACGACTGTTTTCAATAAGGTATCAAAGATTTTACGACGTTAGATTGACAAAAGTCATACCAAATGCTATCCGTCGACAGCATATTGAAATAAAATTAAGTGCAAATAGATAGATTTGTCTATTTTTTTAGCAAAACTGGTGATAGATGAAATATTGAAAACGGCTGTTAGAGGTGTATAGATAGCTTAGTTCTTTACAAACTTTCATCCAAATCATAGCGTGATTTTAAGATTAGGTATGATTTTAAAATTCATACTTTATTACGTTCACGCATTCGATCCATACTTTAAGTTACTTGTAATATTATAACAGCATATCCCTTAGTTTAATTCAGTAATTATTTGAATTTATTAATAATAGTTTCAATATATTATTGATGCAAAAGGCAACACGTGGACAAATGAATTCAAAAAATGGTATTGGAGATAAAATATATTCGTAAAATTACTACGATTCTCAATTAATTAACACATGTGATTCTTTAAAACTCTACTAAATAACGACATACTACCAATCCGACAAACCTAGATTATCCTTCACATTAGTCACTCGCTCCCGCACTATAATGAAATCCTACCTCATTAATTAATTAGCAAGTCAAGACGAATACCTCCGTTAATAGAAGCTAAATGCTCGTAAATCAATACAACGCCGGGAGATTCTGGTTCACTTGTCTTGAAGCATGCTCACGTATATGTCAATTGTGTAGTCTGAGAGGCGGTGACTAATTATGATTATTACGCAAAATAGTTCTTCCTAACCGAATTTCGACCACGGCGGCTAATCTCTGCAGAGATCAGCCAACTGCGCGTGAGATATTATAGTGCACAAGTGTGTGCGCAAACACAGGTGCACTCTCTATTCCTTTACTCTCATAACCCGATGGGATGGTAGACCGACTCGACCAGATCAGGCGCAGAACCGACGGCCTTACGTGCTCTTCGAGGCAAGGGGATGTTCCAGCACCAAGTACGCAAGCTATAAGTTTAAAAATACATTGTTAAAGCTATTGTGAATTCGCGGTTATATCTGAAATAAATGTTACAATAATTTTATACGTTAGAGTTAAGTTTTATCTTATCCATTATAGAAATTAAATTAAATGTATTTATTTATTACAAGTAGTAACATTACAGGGGAGTCCCCAAAGCGTTACAACTAAAACTTGTAAACTAACTATTATAACTAACTATAACTATAACCTTATCATATAACTAAATATTTTCTATTCTATTCTATTCTAAGAAAGTGGATTGTAAAGGATAGGGTACTCCCACTAAAGAAATAAATAAGAAAAAATCTGTAATTTGCTTTCGGTTTTGATCTTTCATTGTAATTGATTTTATTTTAATTTATCTAAATCAATACTAAAATTCATATATCCCATAGTAAAATCACACTCGCGTGTCTAAATTCTCATCGCATAATTATGTAGTCATTTTACGCCCTGAATTTGATTGTCTATTAACATAATTTACGTCCAATCTTGCCTACTATAGTATTGCTTTGTTTCTGCACAATATTGTATTACTAAATCAATAGACTATTAATAGCCATTGAAATTTCTCTTGAAGCAGCCCACCCAGAGCGTCATCTAGACTTTGTTATACAGGGTGTCCCGTTATGAGTGAAGTATCTCTTGGGGGATGATAGCTGAGCTTATAATCTAACAAAAACTTAATTTATGTGATCCGAAAATATCACGATTTTTGAGATATTAAGGATTTTGTAGATTTTTCAACAATGTTGTCGTTGCTCAGTGTACGACATTACTGCGGCGGTAATTCTCATTAATTTTTCAATATTTTAACGTATTCTTTATGAGTTGCTTTACATTGCATTATGAATCTAAAAAAGTAAAAAAAATAAAAATATATAAATTTAAATTTTAGCGTTACCTAAAATTTTTAAGTTATATTTGATACTCTGTGGTCTAAAACTACTTTTTTGATAGATCATTATGGGACGCCCTGTATATATAAAGGGATAACGTCTACAACTTGAGTAACTATCACCAAAGTTTACGTCCAATCTTGCCCACTAGAATTCGCTTTGTCTCTAGAATATTACATTACTAAATCAATAGAGTATTGATATCCATAGAAATGACTCTTATAGCTAGTCAAACTTCTACTATTCTGATATTGACTTGCTCATAAATAATGTGTTTTCCTACCTATTTCGTTAAAATAAAATTTTATGTTAAATTAAATTATATAATTTTTCTCTAATCTATCTCTAATCTTTTTGTTTTGTTAGTAGCTTAACTTATCTATGCATGTTGTGTTTACCTATTTTCGTTTCATTGTAACTATAATATGGAATTATGTTAATTATACACATGTATACTATGTAAACGAATGTTGGTGAACCTTAAATAAATAAATAAATATATACTCGATAGACTGTATTGTCACTTCATCATGGAGATGCATTTTTAAAAAATATAGAATTAAATTATTGTACAATATATCTCCGTATTCATCTACATAAATTTAGAGAAGTAACGTATTGCTAGACAGAATTATAATAGAGTAGGTAATTATAATAGGGAGTTCCGGGATTAAAAGTAGTCTATCCACATACCACATTTCATCATAATCCGTTTAGTAGCTGCATCGAGGTTGAAACACAAACCCAACCTAACCACATATATCTAAACATCCAAACTTTTACATTTGTACTGGAAAATAAACACAAATAAATATTTTCTTGGTTTCTTAACTATAGGTTTAATTAATCATTGCAAATTTTGTTTATGCTCTAATGTTGCCGAAAAAGAATTCTAAGATTCGTCTAATTTTGCCCACTACAATTCGCTTTGTCCTGCACAATATTGCACTAAATCACTATTGATCGCAATTCAAACGTCACTCGAAGCTATTCAAAGCACCAGACCTTCGGGTTCCTTTGGTCTGCGTAATGAAAAGAATCCGTGACATGTATGTCGATGCAAGGTGGCTCCATTGATTTGTGTTTTTTCAGACATTCTGCACGAGAATTGTACCGAAGCTTGCATTTTTGAAATTAGATTGACATTACTGAGAATTCTACTGATATTATAAATGCGAAGGATGTATATGTTTGTTACTCTTACACGCAAAAACTACTGAATGGATTTGGATGAAACTTGGCAAGGGTTCAAAATGAGTATAGACTTCTTTTAATCCCGGAGTTGCCACGGGATCAGAATTACGCTGGTGAAACAGCGGGGCATGGCTAGTTGAACATATTTTCGTATACGCTTCGTATACTCCGCCACTAGGGTTTTTTTTTTAGATTAGTACTTTATCTTATATTTTCCATTTTATTTCAAAACGTTTTTCTTTACAGACAAATTTGCAAACGCCAACGAACACAACACGATAATCGCAAGATTTAAATAGTCTTTCTGCTCGATTTTATTGCGTGGATCGAAATAAAAATAAGCCTATGTTAATCTAGTTTGTCACCTATTTTCGCATCAAATCTTATCTAATTGTAGTTTACCTAGTCAATCGATAATAAACATCCATCAAACTTTCGCAATTAAAAAATCTAAATGTAAATAACTCAAACGTGACCGACTGACATAGTGATTTATCAACGCGCAGCCCAAACCACTGGACGGATCGGACTGAGATTTGGCATGCAGGTAGATGTTATGACATAGCTATCCCCTAAGTAAGGATTTTGATCAATTCTACTCCCAACGTTATAATTAAATATATAATAGGATATAACATGCCGTACAAGTTTCACTTAAACTAAAGCCAAAAACTTTTGTTAGAACGAGAGTGACAAGAACTAACGACATGAGGAACATTTCGCTCGGGTCACTTTTTCGTCTGTTTCTAGGCTTACAACGTTGCTATGTGTGTCATTACTTTAGACATTAATGTACTGTTTAAGTACTTGAGTAAATGTATTTAACTACCAAAAACGTATACTAAAAACATAGTATTTTACTATTGTTTGGTTTTTATGTGAGTAAGCGCCATTTTCAAATTATTTGTCGGACATATTTTTACTAATAAAACCTTACTATAGAACTACTCATTTTTACACCAGCAATGTATAAAATAATTTAGACAGTTTCCATTACTTTATTCTATTTAATGCTTACTTTTCGTGGCAGTAGTATAAAATCCATCGGTAGTGCTATGAACATTGCATGAAAGTTACGCTCTGTTCTAAATTGAAAAATAAGCTCCCAAATTTTAAGCACACCTTTACATATGTAGATTAAAACGATCCCTTGAGAATCTTAGATTCACCGCAAAAATTACACCGTCACGAACTCACGTAACAATGAATAATAGAAGTGAGATTTACCGGCATATCTCCACTCTAAACGGATTTTGGATATAATCGTGGCACACACTACTACCAAATAAAACCAGTTTAACCAAGGACCTATTGATGTCTAACCAATACTGTTGTAGTTATCCGACAATGTCAATTATTGTACTCTATTCAATGACCACCTTTCTATAACACTAAAATATGCATGAAACAATCAAAGTAAGCACACTGCATGACAGTAATACTATTCTAGATTGAAATATAAACTTAAGAAAGATTTACATTCACATTTACACATGTTAAACGTTCCTTTGAGAATCTCGAATTCACCTCAAAAATTACGCCGTCACGTAACAATCGCAATAAATCAAAGAAGTGAGATTAACCGGCATATCTTCACTCTAACCGGATTGCGGATACATCCCACGCGGCGCGAATACATTAACGACTTACGGACATACGATTATTCTTATTGCCCTGTTGCTTTGTTTTATATTACGATTTTATTGTTATGCTTTGTGAGATAAAATATTGTTTCGTATTTAAATAGTCGTGATTGTAGATTGAAATTATATTTAGTAACTGAGTTGCTTCTTATCTTCTAGTGCTAATAAAATTATTTGTTCTTGTCAGGTAAGTAGTCCTGATCAATTTATAAATTTCATAACAGTCGGTCTTCACGTTCTTAAAATGTAATTATATTGTAGGTCAGATCACATATTTAAATATAATCGAAATTATCACCATTACAAAATAATTCAATTAATTATACTATACTATGATATTATAAAGAGGAAAGATTTGTTTGTTTGTATTGAATAGGCTCCGAAACTACTGGACCGATTTGGATGAAGTTTTGTACAGGAATTTTATATATTTCAAAAAATTTCTACGGTAACGGGAGTAAACGCGGGTAAGACCGCGCAGCTTAGCTAGTATGGTATTATTAAGACTTGTACTATTATAACCTGTCACATTATTGCAACAATATTTCGTTATCATTAGACAAAAATCAATATTCAATTTAACATAACCTGTGAAAACCTTTCATCTTTATCACTCATTATTTAAAATCTCCATTAATTACTATAAAATCCAAATTATTAATGAATTGTTTTACGACCTTTATTTCTACAGCCAATATAAAAATGTAACAGCGTTTTGCCTTCTTGTATTGTGAAGAGAACACGGTTCGTGCATTAAGCCTTACTGCAAGGAAAGGGTGGGACTTTCTCACTGACTTTAAAATCAGGGTTAGGATTAACATTTTTATATTTAGTTTTCTAGAGTAATGTAATTAATATTATAAAGATGAAAACTTTGTTTGTTTGGTTGTAATTGGCTCATAAAATTCCGGGCCATTCCATTATTTTCATTTTCATTTTAATAAATTAGTAATAACATTTCATTATTTCATATCATTGGCACACAGGATGTGGCTATGGTCTTTTGTGCCGAAGGGTGTGGATTCGAGTACGAGGTCCCACGAGAAGAAAATTGTGATAAACATTGTAATCTTCCACTGCCTATCTATCTATCTATAGTATGTATCATGTATTTTCAAAATACAAATATTTAATCATGTCTTCCAGTTATCTAATTTAGTACAAGCTTTGCTTGGTTAGGGATTAGATGGCGTAGTCTTAAATTGAATCTTTATTTATTTATATATGTATTAGAAACCTCCACTTCACGGGTAATAAGGTATTTTATGAAACATTCCGATCTAGCTGATGTGAATTACACCGCATGAATGAATTTTATGCAAATGCTTCACAGTATATGTGAAAATTTGTGTATAGACGAAGCGAATAATGCATTAATATTTATTATATATAAATAAGGACTAAACCTGGGACTGATAAAATGACGGAATGTAAGGTATAAAAAGATCTTATTACCAAGTTTATTTGTAATGAACTATATGCCATTAAGCTCTAAACCAAATTTTAAGAAAGTACAAAATTATCTAATGTTATGCGAAATTACTGGTTCGTTATCAAGTATCAGTTTGCTAAAATATTATTTTCTGTATTATACTGTTTCCGAAATATTCTAAAAAGTAAATTTTTCCTTTACTGAAAATATCTCCGAATTAAAATTAATCTCCTCAATTCGCGCATTCTTTACGAAATCTCTCAATTCATAAAATCCCTTACCCTACCATAAAAGAATCCCTCATAAAATTTATATGAAAATCTTAAAAGGTTTAATATTCATTATTAATATCAGTATTTACTAAGAAGAGATTAAATGCAGGGTTTTACCGGTACATTTTACGAGGTAAGCCCTCTCAACTGAGTCTTAAGCTAGCTATTCTTCGATCTAAAGGATTGCCCAATCTTCCATTTAGTTTGCTTCAGTTTATATTCTAAGCTGTGCTTTTATAGTCTATTCGCTTAAATGACATTTCTAGAAATTTCTTACGAAACATTTTATTGTAAAGATGCCATTTTTTAATTAAATGAACATAATCTATAAAAGTTTTAATTGATAAAGTTTATGTAGGTACATTGTTTTTCAATCAATGTTATATTAATCGCTAATGTATAGTTAAGAAAAAACTAGATTAACGAAATAAAAACGTTAATCACGTTAGCAACATATTTTTCTATAATTAATAGATCAGCAGTAATAAAAACAAACACACAAACACAAACGTTATATTTCCAACACTAACTTTATAACGGACTAAAGTCGGCTACAGTTAGGTTACAACCTAAACGAACAAAAATGCAGCAATTCCCATACCGATTTCCTATCTAGGCTACGCAGCTAACAAATACGGCATAGTCCATACGCCGTAATACCAGATATTGGCCATTCGAGCACCAATATCAAACAATGCGCTATCCACATCTATCAAGGATTAATCCAGATTCATAAAACGAATGCCGCTTCCCCAGGCGCCGTTTTATTGGCTGTTCCTTTGATCGCGACAATGGTTCGTAATAAAATTTCAAAAGAACGACCCGTGCCCTCGGCGCAACGTATTTGTTTCATAGCACTGTTTCACGTACGTTTATGGGGAATAGACAAAGCTGGAACACCATAAACACATTTTTGCTTTCTTTGATGCTTTTTTGTCAGCAGTGAAGGGCTGTGAAACTAAGCCTTTGCCTGTCTTTGATGAATAAGCAAAAACGGCAAACATAAAATAGACTTTGACGAACAGATTTTTTATTGTTTTCTATTGACTTTTAATACTCTCTAGGAGTGTTAGTAATGAAATTAATAATTATGTGTTAGAGATGCATGTTATAGCTGTTTCTAGTCTTAAATCATATTATTTACCGAATTATATTTTCCTAGTAAAATTATTTATTAACAATATCATAGCCGATTTGAAAAGGGCTCTCGAAGTAATTGTAGGAAACATTTCACGTGTTATCAGAGTCATCGAAACCACTATACCGTGCTTGGACCAGCTCCAAACTATCGACTGTCGATAAAATTGAAATTGTTATCGATATACTTTAATTACGCCGCCGTTTTGCATTTTTGTTTTAATATTGAATGATATCGCAGACATTCGGGTTTCTGCTTATATTTAATGTTATTATTATTATATGGCGATATTATGTATATTATTGCCTGCTAGATTTTGTGAGGATTGCATGTATACAACTTCAAAGCATTTCCCCCTATACTACCGTACAAATTTTCTTAGTAGTATGATAGCTTAATATTAGGGGTTTCAAGAACAGATGCATAGATAAAATATATGTAAGTTGTTCATTGTGTTGTTTCTGGCTATGTTAGTAATTAAATGACATTTATAATAGAATAATAATTTAAAAGTCTAGTTATATAATTTTGATGATTTGTGTTGTATTTAAACGTTTTTAAAAGAGACAGCCTTCCAAATCGGTGGTAAAGAAAAAATATATATGTATGTAAATGTAAATGACGATCTAGAAGCGTCTCGAAGGAGGCGGATTTTTTGACTTTGACTTTGGTTATTTATTTAGTATAGAAAATTTTCCTTTTTGTATTGAATTATTGTTACACATTATGTTAATTGTTATACATATATAATAATAGAAACATTCTGTTTGTCATTTAAGATTTTTACCTTTATTTTTCCTATTGTAGTTTTATATATTATATATTTATAACATTAAAATATTAGCAAATAATTATATGAAATATATGTTTTCAATGTTTTAAATATAGAGCCTAGGAAACTTAAATATTACTTTCTAGTTTCTAATACCCACCTAATATTTGTAGCGTTTGTATGTTTGTAATACTGTTTATCTAATCAACTAAATTTTCTTGAAATTACAAATAGTTATTTAGAAGGACAGGCGTCCGTTGATTCCGAAAAAAATACTATTCCCATAGGCAATTAACGGTAAAAACCGGTAAAAGCTTATTCACGAATGTTCTAAAGTACATTTTGCTATAACCAGCACCGTTAACTGCAAAGAACTCAACTCCAAACTTCGATAATTAATAAACGCAATTGAAGTTCCTACAAGGTGTTTAATTTGAAATAGAACATGCTCGAATAAGTACCGTATGAAAGAACTTTATTTTAAACTTTCATAAAGGAAATTCTATGTTTAACGAACTCGAGTGAACTCAAATTCATTTACATTTTGCGATAGAAAATTTTCCTTAACACAATAGTTGATGAAATTGAATAGCAGACTCTTGGAACTATGTAACGAAATACTTATCATATTACTGAAAAAGTTTAAAGAAACCCGTTTCTTTTTTGCGACTTCCAAAAAGGAAGCTATTTGGCTGCATATTTTATAATTAATTCGTAAAAGCCTTCAAGCATTGTACAAACATAATTTAATTTATGACAATTCCAATAACTAATAACAATTATTATAAATACTGTTCAAAGATACCTTTCAATTCAATTCGTTAAACATCAAGACTAATCACCAAATAATATTCTACAATTAATTATTATAGATTGTATTACTGTATTACAATGTTATGACATTAATATTCAATTTACTGTAAATAAATATTACTAACACAATATATACATATTTAATATGTTAGACAATCTATGTGAAAGCGCCAGAAATAATAATTGTATGAATGTATACGTGTGTCTGACGCTTAGATAACCAACTTTCATGAACACAGTAGTTTCCGAAGTACTGACCTCAAAATGTTTAGGATGTTTAGATACCAAATCCAATCAATAATTCATAACTTCATCTAAATTTAGTTCATAGCGTGCGAGCTAATATTACATACAAATGAGTCCAAATAGTTGTAAAGTCCCCACAGGGAAACTACACCATTTTTCCCCAGTGGAGTTGCGTGCGAGAGAAACATTAATCTGTTTTAACGTGGGCTGTTTCTGCCAATATATAAGGCCCTGAGCTGCAATGCAGATAGAACCCTGCGACCCATTGTCCCCTTTATTACAATGGGGTATGGTGAAAAGTTGCGAGGAATATGAATTTTCATTAGCTTTGATTGTGATATGAATACACTGAGATTTTGTTTCGTGATGTAAGTGCATCGGTTTTGTGACATACGTGGTTAAAAAACCCTTGTAAATGAAAGAAAGAAAAATTTATAACCAAAAATATAACAAATAATACTCAATCTAAACAATATTAAAAAGAACTTAAATAAAACTAATATTAGTGGCAGGTGGGACCGACCTCAGCTTATGCTATCCTAGTAGATCGAGCAGCGTTGACTTTCAGGCTGGCCCGGTGACGTTATTAGAAGTTCATATAAATAAAATATCATTAACCCATAAATAAACATACACACAAAAACGCAGAAATAGTATTATGTTATCAAATACTTACACATAAAATAACTACAGATATGTCAAAACTAAGAAATCCTTTTGGTACAACAGAATCCCTTAATGTTCAAAATTACTTAATTATTGCGTTTCGACTTATAACGAACGCAATGATCATATTTCATTAGATCCTACAGCGATGAATAGATCATTCAAGAGGCAAATGTGAATGGAAATTATTTTACACATATCTAACTAACAAGCGAAAGTACATATTATGTTTGTTATATACATCAAAATTTACATAATTCTTGTCATACTTAGAGAATGAGACTCATTTTTAACCGATTTTTAAAAAGAAGGTTGGGAAGTTTTTGGCAAAAAGTTATTATTTTTCCATTTTAAGCATGAAATGCTAGTCACAACTCAGTCTCAGAGATAGAGTTTAATGGGAATATATGTAATCTTTTAAATTATCCTTATCCTTTATAGCTATAAAACATCTTAGCTCATTTTTTCATATTTCATATCCATCATATTCATTCTATATTCAAACAATCCTCTATTCGTTCAAAAACCTTTGTACCAAAAACATTGACCATCGACACAACATTAGCGATTCGCAACACAGAGTTTGCGAATTTAGGGCAAATCTTCCCGTAACGAGTTGAAAACAAATAAAGCCGGGAACTTATTATGCCGCTATAAATAATCAAGCAAGTCACTCTCTGGGGTATGTGCGGCAACTTTTAATACAAATGTTGTGTTGTGACGCGGTATAGGTGGGACCTACCATGTTATATTATGGACTAGGCTTATGAATATTTATACGATACGATTTCATTATGGTTTTATTAAAATAAGTGTTTAGGACGTGAATCATCACATTATCCTTATATAGTAACGCTGTATGTTTGTCTGTCTCTTCTTCACGCTTAAACCATTGAATCGATTTGGATAAAATTTTGTACGAATTTAGTTTGAAACCCGAGAAACGACAAATTGGGTAAAACTGCGAGGCACAGCTAGTATACCATAAGTTAAAACGTAGTTTAAAGTAAATCGACACTAAATTCGTATATTTTGCATTAATTTCGCGTTTAACATACATAAAAGATACAGTCGAATTGAACCTCCTCCGTTTTTTAAAGTCGGTTAAAAATTGAAAAAAAATCCTTCAATGAACATGCTAGAAATATTTCAAGTTTCGTATTCACTTTATTAATTTTTTACTTGTAAATATACTTCACTTTAAGCACTTCAGTGCTAAGCCAGAAACTAAAACAGCAACACAAATTTCACCCCAACAATTCCAATTTCATACATTATCAATAATCAACCGATTCATTAAACTTTAATAATTTTCCAACAAGTTTTGTTATTAATCTGTCGTTTGCATTTCCCGATATTTGTAATTATAAAGAACTGATCGGCGTGAATGAATAAATTGAATATTTTAATTGTTCGCGTTCAACCGTTTGAGCGTTAACGTATTGCAATTGTTTAAAAAAGAACTTTATGTACAGTGGATAAAGTCTGATTTTCTTTATTGGTTGTCACTGCCAATAGTTTAACTCACGAGTGTTTTAAAAAAGAACCTTAACTCCAGTGATTAAAGTCTTACAATTTTGTTTTAGTGGTTGTTACGACCACCGGTAATTAACATTTTAATTAATTGTTTGTTAAAAAGGAACTTTATACTGAGTGATTAAAGTCTAAAATTATTTGAATGGGTTACTGTCACGAACTGTTATGAATTTTTCTAAAGCCTCAATGGTATTATACGGTTCAATTCTCTCGTATCTTCCAAAGCTGTCAATTCAGGCATTTATATACGAATATTTGAAAAAGGAATTCAGGAATTTTTTTTTTACGTAAAAATATTTTTTTTATATTATGAAACTTAAAAAAAATACCATAGTAAAATTAAAAGTTCGTTTTCAAATATAATATTATAATCGTTATTGGTAAACATTTAAGACATATAAAATATAACAAGACCCTCTACATGATTGAATAAAAAAGTATTCCTTTTGTAAACGTCCTTTTACATTTATATTTCCGTGATACAAAAAAATCTAAATTAAAGATTGCTCATTAGCTAAAAGCTTTGTGCGACGGGGAAGATATTAATTAGAACCGTGAATAGAGTACATACAGACAAAAGTACAGCTGTACAAACTTATTTCAGTTTATTTTATTTCGACTAGACCACGAACGCAAAAGGACTTCTATCTGGTTGAAAGGAAAAATAAAAACACTGAAAAAAAAATAAATTCGAATGTGTCATTATGTTATTCTATTTATATCGAATGGAAGCTCCAAATTCAAATTATTTTGAACTTGAATATGGATAAAATGGAAAAGGACTTCTATCTAGCTTCTATCTAAAAATAAGAACACTGAAAAAAATTTAAGGTCGAATTATATTATTCTATTTATTTCGAATGGAAGTTCCGAATTCAAATTATTTTGAACTTGAATATGGATAAAATGGAACGAATCATTTGTAAAAGAGTATATTACGGGGAATTGAGTCTTCAATTATCGTATCGTATAGATCTAGCGCGGCAAACAATGTCAAAGTTTTTAATAGTGATTTATGCTTTGGATAATCATAGATCTATTAATTTTCATTACAAAGCTTAGTTATTGATAGTCTGTTAGTAATAATTAATTAATAAGTTTTCTATTGAATATCCTTCCTAATATTATTGTGAGAAGCATTGTTATGTTTATTTATTTTTACGTTAATGATCGATTTGGAAATTGTTTCAACTATATTTTTTATTATCATGTTACAACAGTTACATTTCATTGAGACATATAAAGGATATGATATGATTAGGCTTCGAAACTACTGGTCCGATTTGGAAAATTCCTTACTATTGGAATCCTACATTATCCCTGATCAAAGGCTATAATGTAACATTATTCCCCGGGAGCGAAGCCGCGCGCAACAACTAGTCTATGAAATACCTACTAGCTTATCCGCATAATGTTATGATATATAGCCTATGTTACTCGTGGATAATGTAGCCTTCGAATGGGGAAAGAATTTATAGATCGGTCCAGTAGTCTTTGAGCCTATTCATTACAACCAAACAAACACACAAACAAAGCTTTCCTCTATATACTATTATATCCCCTTTATAATATTAATGTAGAAACAGGAGTCTTTCTCTTTATAGTTTTAGTGTAAAACAGGATACAGAAGATCCTTTAACACTGAATACGCTAAAGTAAAATAAACTAAAAAATAAACTCGGTCCAGACAGCTTGACGACAATATCGTAAAAAAAGGCTCGAAGCATGATCGTTTTACGTTTTATTTCCACGTGCCGATAGATGAAATATAAATTGCTGAATTTTGTTGCGTATTGTTTCGTGTGAAATGGATAGTATAAACGAATATTTGCTTGGGCAAATTGATGGCTGGATTTTTTAAAATTGTGTCATGTTAAATAGCTCTCTTTTTAGTTATTTAATAATGGTAAAGAGATTTTTAGTTTTTGCGATTTTGTACAAAGAATTTTATGAAAGGTGTATTTGAGTCGTGTTTTATTATATGCATATAACATGCATAATATATCACGTGCGAAGTCGTGGCCTTTAATAATTAAAAATTCCATAGATACATTTTGTATTTTAAAACCTTCGAATTATTACCAATACAGATAAATATTTCTTTAAAGAATCCAAAATTTCTATTAACGATTGAAAAGTCGCTTGGAAGACATATCTTTATCTATACGGTTACCATTTTAGTCCATCTATTAAAAACGTGTGTTTTACTACCTATATCTGATGTGTTATAAAATAATTTTGACGCTAAATAAATCTATCTATAGTATTGTAATTTAAATTTATTTTAGTGTTAATGTTTAAACAAACCCGCGTGGAAAGATAAAAGCGTTTCTAAGAAGCATACTAAACTTTTGTTATAATAAATTACGATTTAATTAAACTAAGTATGCATCTTGCATAAGCAGCGCCGCGGGGCGTGATATATTACTCTAAGTGCTAGCTAGTTAAACGACTAGAGTTCACGCTCATTTACTATGTCAAGAGCGGCTAAGTGTGTGTCGGGTTGGCGGAATTACCCTTTGCGCGGCCATTTTAGATTTATGACGTCATAATGGATTAATGAAAGAGTGAAAATAAGGAGTGATGAATTAATATAAAAATACAAATATAAAATACAGGTAAATGCTAAGAAATTATGGCGGACGCTATAAGCGATTTCAGACGAACTTAAGCAGAAAGAACATTAACAGAAAGACGAAAATAGGAAAGGACAAAGGTAATAGAAAAATTGCGAAAGAGAGCTGTATTATGATGTCATTTGCAATTTAAATTATTTAGAAGAAAATGATATCTTTCTGGAGATTATATAATTTGATATGATTGTATTATATTTTAGAATGGTTTTATTACAAAAGGAAAATTTTCAATAAAGCCTTTAAGAGGTTTCTCAAGTATCGATAAAGAAATTAAAAGTGAAGTACCGTTTCGAAGCAGTATTGAGTGAAATGGATTTAAATGTTAACAGATTCTACGAACATTATATATTCCAGAGGTCAGACCTCAATTATTGTACATTTATCTATTTATGTTATAGACAAATTACTTAGTATAAATAATAATAAAAATATCAATTATTTATTGTTTTATGTCATACAATTATTATAGAATAAAATTTACATCCTTCTTCAATAATTGTTTATGTCAGTGATGTATTGAAAAATAACAAGGTAATTAATATCTTCTTACTCATTTAATTAAAAAAAAAATTTATTTGTTTTTATATTTAATAATTATGTATATATACAACTTGGAACGTGACTTTTTAACCTTTACCTAAGACAGCCTGGAAGAAATGACTTTAAAGCAATAAGACCACCTATTGTACATACATTGAATTTTTACATTGCTTACTTGCTTGTATATACAATAAGTTATTATTCAAATAAAGCCTAGAGCTAAGAGATTATAGTTAGACTAGAAATGTTTATAGCTACTCAGCACAAAGTTCACATTATCCTATAAAGTGGTCTCCTTAATGCAAATAAGGTTACTTCACGTAACGAATGGGTAGCATTAGAGTATAAATAGGTACAGAGCGGTCTACGTTGTTGCTCTAACAAGCCTCGGCAGTTCTATGGATGGTTTAAATCTATGTCTTATCATCTAAAAGCTAGGATGTAATTTTTTTATTTTTCTTCACTGATTATTAAAATTTTAAGTTTCCTCTATTCAACCCTGATGTGGCTAAATGTGGCGATGGGTTACAAAAGATATGTCGCCACCCCATTTCTACCCGTGGGTGTCGTAAAAGGCGGCAGAAGGTAATTCTGCTGCATAACATCTTCAGCAATAAAAGAGTTGGAGCCGAGCATTGCACGATTAGGCCAAGCTCGCAATCACACCGGTGTAATTACCACCCCGCAGCAGAAGATCAGCGTAACGCAGTATTGCACTGTGTTTCGTACAGAGAGCCGGGGAGGGGGGCGGCCTATATTCTCAACTTCCCATCATTAATTCTCACCTTATACCCTCCCCTTCCTTCAAGCCGGCAATGCACAAGCTACACTTTGATGTCGTAGATGTTCATGGGCTGCGGTCAGACACAGGCGAACCACATGTTCTGCTTGCCTGCATTAACCTAATATATTACTCTTTCCTTCACACCCCCTTTTCCTTACATCTCATCGGTATGGAACCTAGGACTTCTCGGATATTCTATCCCACTAACCACTTCACCAACTAGGTGGTAAACAGTAATATGTGACTTGGCATATGTTTAATTCGAGGACTATAGATCCTAGCCTATCTGTAAATTAAACTTCATCCAGCCTATCTGTAAATTAAACTTCATCAAAATATGTTTAGTCGTTGTGGCGTGAAATGATACTCGAACATACTTTCACACTTATTATATTACTTGGATTAAACAGTTTATTTTTTATGAAATGACGCCTTGTATAATTAATTTTAACAACTGTAAGTATAATGAATTCGTCGTTAGTGACACGTCACTCGACAAATGATGGATAGTGACCGCCGTTCATTTGTTATTTTGATATATGATAGTGCATTGTTATTTACAAATCAGGAAATAGATATGAGTGAAAAGATTTATTTGTACCTACAGTGGAATTTACAGGTGATTAATTTTAAAATATGGAGTTGAAATGAAATAGTTTATTTACTATAATAAAGATAAACACCCAAATATAATAATATTTCGTAATAATAAGACAAAGCATGTTTATTATCAATTAAATATAAACTGTAATATGCTCTAATCCCCACTAGTGGGTGACTAGTTTCTTCCAAAATAACAAATAATAATATTAAAAAAAAAATTATTATTTATTGGTGAGAATATACATGCGCGTATGTGTGAGTGTCTGTGTATGCTATGTGTGTGTTTAACTCCAAGTTCATCTTTCTTTCAATTATTTTTTATTATAGAGATTTTTATCATACAATGACATTGACAAGGTCATTGTACCTATTTCTAAATATAAGGAAACATTGATGGAGCTAATTTCTACTTTCTTAAATTAGTTCAACACTTAGTTATAAATAATTATTATCATATTTTCTTTGTTGTAATTTACTGAGCCAATAAAATAAATAAATATGTTTATAGCGTTACTACATAAATCATAGCCTACATAATCTCTTTACACGCGTAACACATTGTTTTGTTAGTAAACAAAAGAACACGCTAGTTTAATTAATATGTTAATAATATAGCGTGATGATTTTTATTTAAATTGGTTTAGTTGAAAACGTGATTATAACACTTTAGCAAAACATTGCATATTCCTTTTGTTAAACTTTTCAACCTTTATTTATTACGAAATATACATACATATATGAAACTCAAAGGTGACTGGCTGACATAGTGATCTATCAGCGCACAGTCCAAACTGCTCGACGGATCGGGCTGAAATTTGGCATGCAGGTAGATGTTATGATGTAGGAAGATGGCGGAAGGAAGGATTTTGGTTCAAATTCCACGGGAACGGGGAACACAGATATACGCGGGTGAAACCGCAGGGCTCAGCTAGTCTTAAATAATATGTTAAATAGGATGGCCTACCAAATTTGCAAAAAAAAAAACAGTTTGTAGAAAGTACGAGTATAACAACATCAAAGGAGGCCTCATCATCAAGGATGGCCTACCAAATTTGCAAAAAAAAAAAAACAGTTTGTATAAAGTATAACACATCAAAGGTGCATTATGATGTTCCTTACCTTACGTAGCATTTCTTCGAGGGAGTCCATATCGGCTGCGGCGGGCAGGCCTCCCGCACTCCCGTTCACCCCGTTGTTGTTGTTCGTCATAGGTGAGCCGCCACCCACCCGAGCCTCATTACCGGCATTCCAAATTCAAAATCACTATTTTGCCCTTTACAGACCGCACCTTGAATATTTTTACACGTTTCACTTATTTGTCGGTTAGAGACCGCACTTTTAGTTTGAATTTTATTTTCACATCACATTAGTTTTTGATCACTGCACTAAAACCACTACATTCTACTTAATATATTTTGTAAATGTTATTGTATATATGAGCAATAAAGTTCGTTATTTTCTAATGACTAGATATTTTGAGGTTACAACTAAAACACAAATTGGTTACTGAAATTTGAATACGTGATGTCCAAAGAAAACAGAAGGTTTCATAAAACAAAAGCCTTAAATAATTGTGAAAAACTATAGTAATTAATTAAAAATTGACTTATTTATTTGATCCAAATTGTAAAACATTTTCCGAGGAGAGTAATCTTAATACGGCTTTCTTTAAATCTGTTCTTAAAACAAAATAAACTTTATTACTCTACTTACATTATTTCTATTAAAAAAATAAATTATGTATCTGATATCAACTTTTGAGTATAAAATCCTAATAACATCTGACTTTCAACGAAAAATATTAAAGAACATCAACCTTTCTAGTCCATATCTGAAATTTACAACGTAATTTCAAGGCTTGTAAGATATAGCTACATTCTTCAAAAATCAAATTGTATCATATGTAGAAACGTGAAACAAAGCCAGCAATCTTGTAAGTAAATAGTGCACTTTTCAATGTTTCTCTTTCAAAGACAATATAATGCATGTGAGAGCGAATACATTATGATGGAGTATTGAAATTTATGTAGAATATTTACATTCAACTTAAAATGTATGTTTATTTTTATACCCTTTGTATAGGTTTACTAGTTGCGCCTCGCGGTTTCATCCGCGTATATCTATTTTTCCCATTCCCGTGGAATTTGATCAGTCATTTCTTAGCGGATTCGTACGTCGTAATATCTACATTCTACATGCCAAATTTCAGTTTGATCCGTGTAGTCAGTCACTATGTCAGTCAGTCAGTATTTACAGTTTTTTAATATAGACGGTTAAGATAATATGAAAAAATAGTCTATTTTAATTATACGTACTGTTAGTGAGATAAGTGAGAGATGGAAAAGAACAGATTGAAACGTTACATAATATATTTTGAACTAAACCTAATGTGTTCCGTATAGAATATAGTTATTATTATTATAAGTACATGCTCCCAACATAAAGTTTATTAACTAATATGATCAAATATTTCTTATCAAATATTTCTCTTGTCTCCATCACTACTTCTGCTATTTTTTGCTGTCAACAGCTTTTTCCTTATCTTCATTCCCTCCCAAGACTTGCAAAACCCCCAGTCTTATTTATGTTACAGGTATATCATAAGTAGCGGTGTTCCCTTAACAACAGATAAACCTTCCAAGCGTAATTCATTTGATTGTATACTCATCTTCCCCATCCATAAAGTCGTACTAGAAATTATAAACTCGATTATAAATTGTGTCATCCCGGAGTTAATCTCATAATTGACGGACAGAGATTGATGTTGACGGAGAGAAAGTTCTGGAAATCAATAAAGCTTTCATCTCGTAATAAATAATAAGTATCAAAGTTAATACATAATAAAGGGTGAAGTATATACTGGGAACTTTAAGGAATAAATAGAAAATTTGTATGTTATGTAATTTGTAAACCAAATAATCGTTTTATCCTAGCTTAGCTGGTACAACACTGTTGTTATGATATGAATTTTATTGTTATAAGTCACGTTTTATATTTATGTTTAATATGTTCAAATTTGATTCAATATAACATTGTATTTAATAATTTGTATGCCATTAATTGTGGCGAGTCACGTGGCACTTATTTTATCAATAATCAATATAAACATTTATATCATACCATTTTTCTGTGAAATAGATAAAATATCAAACAAATAATCTTTCTATTTAAATTATACATAATTGTTTTTTATTGCGTTTTGTGTTAACAATGTTTACGAGTTGTAATTGGTGAAAAACAAATTATTATAATAGCAAAACTACTTATATATGAACATAAATGTTAAAATACACCTTGATATATTATGGATATTAAATTAAATTGCATACGGATCAGCGCATTATCATTAATGAAACTGAAATTAGTCTAACTAGAAACTGCGAAACACAATTATCGAAATGTATTAATTACTATAATGTGGATGAGTTTCCAATTTATTTAAATTATCTTTATACTTAATTAAACAAAAACAATAAAACCTAACCGAATGTAACAATGAATAAGCTTTCATTGGCAATTTACGATTGATAAATTATTCTATTAAAACGTTTTTTATTGAAATACATCGCTGGCAATAAATGTAACAAAGTTTCAGGTAACCTATTTGTAGGGAAGTCAATATCTTAGCTTATAAGCTCACAGCTCATTTGAGATTAATTGAAATGAAATAATAAGTAAAAAGTTACAGGTAATAGTTCTAGCTATGGCAACGTTTAATCCAATCAGACGCGAGCTATACAAGGAAATAGCCGCGGCATAACTCAAGCTTAGTATAAGCTCGCAGCTCATTTGAAATTAATTGAAATGAAATAATATGTAAAAAGTTACAGGTGACCTACTTCTAGCTACGGCAACGTTTAATCCAATCAGAGGCGAGCTATACAAGGAAATGGCCGCGGCATAACTCAAGCTTAATAAATTGAAATAAAATAATATGTAAAAAGGTTACAGGTGGCCTAGTTCTCGCTACGGCAACGTTTAATCCAATCAAAAGCGAGCTATACAAGGCAATGGCCGCGGCATAACTCAAGCTTAGTATAAGCTCGCAGCTCATTTGAAATTAGTTGAAATGAAATAATATGTAAAAAGGTTACAGGTAGCCTAGTTCTAGCTACGGCAACGCTTAATCCAATCAGAAGCGAGCTATACAAGGAAAAGGCCGCGGCATAACTCAAGCTTAATTAATTCAAATAAAATAATATGTAAAAAGGTTACAGGTAGCCTAGTTCTCGCTACGGCAACGTTTAATCCAATCAGAGGCGAGCTATACAAGGAAATGGCCGCGGCATAACTCAAGCTTAGTATAAGCTCGCAGCTCATTTGCATTCGCAATTAGCTGCTGGTATATCTCGCTGTCTGATTATATCTGAACTTTATTGTTTGGTTTAACGCTTGGTTTATTTATTAGTATAAACACTAAATATATAAAACAATTTCATTGATTGTTTGAATTGAATATGTTAAATGTTACTTTGTTTAATGTTTCGAAATTTAGCATTGAATTTTGTATCTTTAATTCTAACTAATGGATGATTTAGGTTGAAATTTTGTACATTATTTCGAGTAGTTACTATTTTACGTATCAGTTATATTGCAACAATATTCGTTAAGATGATTCTCCTCCTTTCTTCTTGTAATCTGTTGCAAAAATTCTTAGCTAGCAAATATTTAGAATTGTTAGAGAAACGAAGATAGAAATAAGTAAGTCCTCTAATGATATGTTCATATTAAAACTTTACAGTCATTGAAATAATTCTCAATCGCACTAAACCATTAACTACGAATTATTATTTGGAAATTACCGATAATGCCCGTTACAATTTGAACACGGAAATGCGGATTGTGGTCAACAATTAAAGGGCAGGACGTGACAAATCCACCGCTACGTTTCCAATTGATCAAAGCTCGTCATTAATTGTAGCATAGACTGAAACACGATAATGTATGAGCATAGACAATGCTCGAATTGATAACGGCAAAAGATGGAGTTTGAAAGCGCGCGAAAATAATAGAATTAAAGGTGTTGGCTGTTTTTACAAATCGTAAATAAGAAAAATTTTTATCAGCTTTTCCAATTGACATTAATTACACTTCAGAAAAAACTCGTTAAATTATATTAAACGCTCAAACTGAAGTTAAACTATAACATTTATAAATCCTTCGTCGAATGCTAGTAATTTTTATCTTTGAAAAAAAAAATTATATCCATCGTTTGAACTAGAAAATAGAAGAGAGACCATATAGATATAGTATAGCTAGATTAGATGGCTAGATTACATTTCACAGTTGTTATTTATAGTCCTATGCTGTAAATTATAATATGGATAAATTTTAGATCCTCTTTTCAAATTTTCAGCGAATGCAAACTACTTCAAACAGGCTTACTTCGTTAGCCATAAATTAATCCCTGCATAAATATTAGGAGCAAAAATCTCCTTCCGAGAATTTTCCAGTGTGTACAGCATAATTGTATTTACCCAGTAAACTGTAACGGTCTGTGTACCCCTTTTGCCTCGAGATATGAATCTTTCTTCTGAGAACGTGTAATTCGCTTTCGTACATGAAATGGTAAATATTTTGTATAGAAAACCTTTTGAATTATGTGATAAGTCGAGCTTTCGAACTAGGTCACTTTATTAAACTTTTAAAATTGAAACTCAGTACCAAAAAAGTCCTACAACCCACAAAAGAATGGTATTACATCTAGAACTAAAAACAGTTGTCTGAACAAATATGCTCTGTATTTTATATAAGAAAAACAAGTTTTTCTTGCGCTGTAAGATTTTTATTAATTTCAATAAAGTTGTTCTTTTAACCTATTAAAAAAAAGAATACACTCTTTAAACGAGAGTTAAAAATTAGTATTTACAAACAAATAAATAAATCCTTTACTAAGGTTCTCTGTACATTCAAATCCTAACATATTTGATTTTCATTCCCAAAGGAGTACCGACATAAGCATAAGCTTGCATATTCACATGTTTGCCTTAACGTCTGAAAGGCTCTCAGGGACTGTTCAATACAAGCTTATCTATACATATAATAAAACACTAACAAAACCATTTCTATACGTTGAATTATTTAACAAGACTTATTGCTATGCAATACGTATGTTTTACAGACCTCAAAACCGTGGTTAGATTTTTTTTCTGTTTGCCCATTTATCTGTGTGTATGTGCGTTAATCACGTGATAACCACTGGACAGATCTTTCTAAACCTTATATGCTGATAGACCAGTATTGGAATCAATTTATAGGCTACATTTTTTTCAGAAAAAAATAATTTACGGGTGACTCTCTATTCATGTAACCGGAGGGTAAACAAATAAATTTGCGAATATATCATTAAATGAGGTGTCAATTGGTAAGTCCTTAAAAATTAAATACACGAAGCGAATACCCGAACGATACACACAGATTTTAGTAGAAAATAATATTACTGTACATTTCTCCATATTAATATTGTAATAACATCAAAGTACATCCCTCATGAAATCAGCATAAAATCGCTCATATATTATGTCCTTACGTAAATCGAATATCAGCGAATACTGACTCAATTCGATGGCGACTCAATTATCATAATGAATTCCATCAGCCTGGCTCCTGTCAGCGTTCATATTATTGCAATTCTAGTAATTTTATTACGAAATCTTATTTCGAGGTTTACTACGAATTTACGGCCGAATTTGTATAGAATGATTAGTTTGGGAATTAATCAAATATTACGTGTGTAATTATACAACCTATCCTCCCAATATTATAAGTAAAGTCATAGTTTAGATTGTATACTATTGTGTTAGTTGCGCCACAACTCTTGGATGGGTTTTGATGAAATTTCGTATACTGATAGGCTATAAGCTAGGTTAGGAGATATGATCTATAGATTTCGAATTTTATGCGAGCAAAGCCGCGAATGAATACTAATTATTAGTATTTATAAGTTGTGTGTGTTTAGAAAAGTCTTATTTCGAATGAATATTCACTATCATTCGCTTAGATAATACAGTGAACCTATTGATTTATCGATATTTAAAATATAGGTCAATTTATAGTTTTATTTGTTCATAAAAACAACATTCCAAAAGTAATAATTTATTAACTAGCCTTCAAATCTCCTTTACAATGATACGATTATTTCACTGTCACTAATTCCGTTCTCCCCTATTGCAATCTCTCCGTTACAACACGTTATTGCTAAGAAATAACAACCTTGTCTTTAGAAACGCTACAACCCACATGCACTAACTCACACTTTTTATTCACTGTTGAAATAAAGTTCACTGTCACTCGTCCACTTACGTAACGGATACATTACGCTGAAGGTAACAATATACGCTTGATAATACAATGACCCTATCTTTTAACTGAAAGGAATTTAGGTTAATATAGCTTTTACATCCCTACTGCCTTACTTTACTGATTACTTTTATACTTATTGAATAAATTTTTTAAAAGATTTTATTCAATATGGAAAGTACTCGCGTAAAACAAAAAAATAAGAAAGAATTTTTTACGGACTTTTACTTACAATATTATAAACGCGAAAGTAGCTATGTCTGTCTCTTGTTCATGACTAAACCACTGATCTGATTTGGATGAAATTTTGTTCAGAGATTGTTTGAAACTCTAGAAAGGACGTGTACTTTTATCATGCAAATCCTAAGCTAACAGGATATACGCTGGTATAACTGAAGCACATAGCTAGTTTGAAATATGAAGGACACTTATAGACGCTCCGAATAAATCGCACTATTTAATCCAATTTTAGAGCCAAATTCACTGTCACTCGTCCATTCAAACAATGGACCTGTCGAAGGTAACAATATATACATGACAGTACAATAACCCTATTGCTTTACTGAGAGCGGAATGTAGGTTAACCTCGCTTTTATATTTGTAATATGAAACGACATAGTGATGCTCTAACTCACACTTTTTAATCCGCTTTGGAAATAAAGTTCACTGTCACTCGTTCACTTATGTGATTAATTGCTGAAGGTTATGTAATTGATACAACAACCCCATTGCTGAAAGTGGAAATGTAACCTACATTTCTAATATGAACGACACGACAATCATGTAATAGAAGCTTTGAATAATTTTTAATCCACTTTCGAACTTAACTTCCCTCACTTGCGTAATTGATATGTTATACACAAGCTACTATACATATTGGCTTACTAACGATAATGCCTCCCCGACCGATAGCGGTCATGGTCAATCTCAACGGAGATGAGCCAGGAACGCAGGAGATATTATAGTGCACAGATACTCCGATGGACGGCAGACCGACACGATCGGAGAGAGAGATCAGGCGCAGGACTGACGGCTTTACTTGCTCTCCGAAGCATGAGAGTGTTACATCACCGCCAACTTCCTGCCTTAAAGATGCTATTGAGACATTTTGTTAGAAACATGTCAATAATTTTTTTTGGCCCCACCCGGAAATCGAACCTGATACCTATCTGTAGTCAAAGGTGCAATCACTAGACAACGAGGCAGGCAGGCTAACAATAGAAATTTAGGTTAGTCTAACTTAAACATTGGTGATAAGAACGATGCAATGATATTGTATTCGCGTTAACTCACTCACACTTTTTAATCCACTTTGGAAATAAAGTTCACTGTCACTTGATCACTTACGTAATATGCGTAAATGAATGAATACGTGAAAAATACGCACGCACGAATTTCCTCCTAAAGTCCTTACTTTAAGTGTACTATCACTTATTACGCAAATGATACTGTTATTTACGTAGTATATCACTTCAAGTATCACAACGATTCTATCGCATCAGTGAACTTGAAAATCTAGGTTAATCTACCTTTTATTTTCGGAATTTAATTTACAGGTTAGTGACTCTCCGACCTAGATTTTCATGTGAATAAATAGAATCTAGATTTACGGGGGTAAAAAACGAATGATGGGCCTGTCTGACGTTTTTACGCTTAGCTAGATTATCAAATTGTTTAGTACACGCAAAATGAATATCATAAATTATATGACAATGATTCTAAACCTTATAAATTATTCTTATGTTTCTTTTTTACATATCTTACCGATATAGCCACGTAAAAGCACAAAAGTCTTCTTAATGTTGTATTTATTTAACGCTTTAAATTAATCTATAATATCAACGAACATGTTCTCTATAAATTAACATGTATAACGTGCAAACACAAAGTGGCTTTCTTGCACCTGTTCAGAATTAAAATAATATTACCAAGCAATTATCTAAGCGCAAACATAACTCCCTGTATTACAACCGTCACAATCACACACATACACGACCTTCCCTAACATACGTCATACATCGCTCCGTTTGCTTTGCAACTTTTGAAGGCGCGTTTTGAAATCCATACAGAAGAGGCAATGGATGTTCACTTCTGGAACATTATCGCGTGGGTGTATTAGGTCGCACTGCGCAGTGTTGCAGCGGGGTCAATGACACTTGGCACGGCAGATATTGTTCTGTGCTGTGAATGCAAGTGTATTGTTAGGCTTAGAATAAAAGGCTTTTATGACGACTCTTTGGCGTTGTGGTTAATAACAGGTTCGAATCCCGGCGGAAAAAGGTCGTGGATTAGCAGAGCATGGAGCTGCTAATTGGCTCGGAAATAATCGAAAAAAATAGATCATCAAGCCATAAATATTGAATATTAACACATTGAAAATAAAATGCAGTTGGAATCAATAAATAGAAAATTCATACTGTAATTATAAACAAAAAATATATCCATTTGTAAAATACTAAGTTTCAGTTATGCATTAAAAGTATTTATCTTTTCGGTCAAAACATTTTAAAAGAACGTGTTTTAAATGTGTTCTTGTCTATAACGAACTATTATACTTGACAAAAATATCATAACATGGGGATACATATTAAACTTAGTTTACAGAGTAACTTCGGTGAGAAAGATTATCTCTTATATTGAGACTTTCTCTATTTTTCAACTAAAAATAAATTAAAACAAAAAATAAAACAAATAAATTAAACATTTTTTCATTATCATTCTCTACTAAACATAGAGCTTAACCAAGCTAACTTTGTTAGTGGGTCAAGGATCGAACCCACGTACCGTACGCCCACCTGGCTCTGACTGGAATACCGAACCATTGCATTACTGTAGTTAAAAATACCTAATCATAGCAAAGAATATAAAATAGGTTTTAAGAAATGCTTTAGCTAGTAGGAATATATTATAGACGACAGGAATAATTATGCTTATAACTATGTGCGGATGATAGTAATACACTGTAGGAATGTAAACATTGCATTCATAGTTAGTAATTTTATATGTAGGAAGCTAATTTAGCAAATATATTTAGTACAACAAAAGCAACGATTTACGAAGTGAATTGTTTTAGAGAGTCAAGTATAGGACCCTCGAATATATAGTATAATATTGTATTACTGTGAATTATGGAACGTCTAAAAGTAAAGAAAAGCTAATTAAAACCTTTTTAAACTATTGTCTCGCTCCAAACTAAACTTTATAAATCAAGACCTTCCATTTGATACCACACTCGGCTATATTCATATGAATGTGGCCTATCTTCGAAACCCCCTACCGATTTCATTCCTCTTCGAACTCAAAATTTTATTTAAACTATTGGTCTACGAAATTTTATCAAGAGCAGATAAACAATACTCCAGATATTATCTGACAACTATTTCATACTTACAAACATACACTCTCTCAGCCATCTCGACTTTGAGACCTCGCTCAATCGGTCAAAAAAAGTAAGAAATTGTTTTTTAAAACATTAATTTTCCACTTACATATTGTTAGCTTGAGTAAAATATAGGATCTGTTTTAAGTTCATAAATGTTATCTATACTAATATTATAAAGCTGAAGAGTTTGTTTGTTTGTTTGTTTGTTTGAACGCGCCAATCTCAGAAACTACTGGTTCGAATTGAAAAATTCTTTTTGTGTTGATTAGACCATTTATCGAGGAAGGCTTTAGGCTATATAACATCACGCTGCAACTGTTAGGAGCGAAGAAATAATGGAAAATGTGAAAAAAACGGGGAAAATTATAACATTATGCTACGGGAGCGAAGCCGCGCGGATCAGCTAGTAGAGAATATATAGTCAAGTCTAGATCTTAACCTAACAGGTTAACTTTGTTAGTGGGTCAAGGATCGAACCTACGTACATTATCGACACCCACCTGATGCTGACTGGAATATCAAACGCCATTCCATAAATGTACATTAATATTAGTAACTAGCTGATCCGCGCGGCTTTGCTCCCGGAGCATAATATATAGCCTATTTTACTCGTGGATAATGAAGCTTTCGAATGGTGGAAGAATTTGTAAAATCAGTCTAGTAGTTTTTGGGCCTATTCATTATAAACGAACAAACAAAGTTTTATAATATTAGTGAATATATGGTGTTTAAATGAAATAATGTTTTGTATTTAATTATCCGCATCTGGACAGAAGCTATGTTCATGCTTATACACGTTTGGGATCATAAAATACAGGTATCCTACATATTTTATTGAATATGATTTTGCATTTGTAAACAAGTAAGTACTTTTAAGGTTACTTGGATGATATCGCTCTTTAGCAATAATACCTCCAATTTTTTTTATGTATGTCTCTTCTGTCTACGTTTGTAAGCAATAAGTTTTCTATTCTACCTAAGTATATTTATGTCTCGATTTTTACGAACAATAATAAATATTGCACACACGGAACAATAGCTTTTTTCCAAGACTTGGTATGTAATTCTTAACGCGTATACAACTATAAAGTGTAAAGCGTCTGAGTATTACGCACGCGTCGCCTGTTAACTAATATTTACATGACACGTCACAGGATATTGTACACATCCTGTATATTACTAATGCGCTTGAGTTATTAAATGAAGGGCAAAGGACTAATTAAAAATGTTAGTCAAATTTTTGTGAGTTTATTTTCGGATTCTGAATATCTTTCTTAACTATTCTACTAATAGTATTAATGCGAAAGTTTGTGTGGATGTTTGTATGTGTGTTTGTGACTCTTACACGGAAAAACTACTGATGAAACTTGGTATACACATAGGTACTGGTTCAGAATAAAATATAGGCTACTTTTAGCCCCTGAGTTGCCACGGGATCAAATGTTACGCGTGGGAAACCGCGTGGTGCTGCTAGTTAAATTCAAAGCGATCAGCAAAGGGACACAGTTCTTTTTATACGTCCTTATATAATTTTAATTATTGCCTATCTTTAGCTCCAATGGTTAAAGTTTAATCAACCAACTTTACCCCTTTATGCAATGACAATAAGAGCCATTTCTGAGTATTTAATGTTCTAACACATTGTTTTTACATACGTTCGAAGGAAGGCTAAAATAGCAACTAAACTCGATATATCTGCTGTATTTTTACTTATGGAGTCACTTTAAAGTTAGAGAGGGATACGTATACAGAAGAGGTTTCAAAATTTCGTATCATGTCACATGTTATTTTGTGACCCACTATGTCACAGAATGTACATGCTGTTTACATGTACATGTATAAAATGTACATTCTACAGATCACGAGATGTAAACGTAAACTCCAAGTTTCTGCAATTAATGTTTGCTGCATCTCGCATTTAGTTGCTAACAACATAATAAGTATTTTGAGAAGTTCTGACACAAACTCATGGCAGTGAACTAAAATAAAACTTAAGTATTTAATTATGAAGCTTCTTTACGCCTTGAAGTTATGCTCGAGATTTGTTCCGGTATTTAGAAAATAAAAGGTACATTTATATGAAAACTGTGGAAAACGTAGTGTATTTTAACAAAGACTGCGATTGTTTTTGAAAAATAGCCTTCCAGTGGATACAATAGTTTTATTGCTTTTCGCTACACGCTATCTAACTTATACTACTAATATTATAAATGTTTTGTGAGTATGTTTACATACACATACATATGAGTGTTAGTTACTCTTGCACGCAAAACTACTGAACTGATTGTAATAAAACTTGATATTCATTTAGGTAAAATCCGGAGTAACATAGGCTACTTCTTGTCCCGGATTTCCCTCGGGATCAGAAGCTACATACGCGGGTAAAACCATGGGTCGTAGCTAGTATTATATATGCAAAAGTTTGTGTGAGTGTATGTATGTATGTTTGCTACTGTTTCACGAAAAAAACTACTAAACGTATTTGGATGAAACTTTACAGTAATAAAGCTTATGCACCAGAATAACATAGATTATAATTTATAATTGCACGCGAGGGAGGTTGTAGACAAACGCTTATATAAAGTACGTATAAATATGGCTGTACTAAAAAGAGAAATCTTAGCTTAACTAATCATGTTGGGTCAGAAAGACTGATAATATTGCTCATACACCAAATCCTAATAATATTATTTTACTCAATTATCTTTTATATCAAATTACTAATAATACCGTAGTTGAGGGCCCTCACAAATAATTTGTACATCATTATCGACAAACGGATCTAATATTTAAGCTTCTTAGCTGAATAAAACAACGGAACAAAAGCTATTTCTTAAGGGCGAGTTTCCCTTGCACCATCTCTATTTTCCCGAGACTGATCTCTTAAAGTTTTCTAACAAAAGGTCAAGGAAGTTTAAACCTTAAGAAAAATAAAGAAACTTGTCTAAGAAAAATTTATCAGACACTTTTTGTTTACATTTTTCTCATTTTCCATATATTAATTAGACGATTAGAATATATTTAATTTGGACATCTTTATCGAAAAATGGATCTAATCATATTCAGGTTTCTTATACGAACAAAACAACAAGACAAAAGCCTTTCCACAAGGTTTAATTTCCTTTGCACCATCTTCATTTCCAAAGGACCAACTTCTCAAAGTTTTCGAACAAAAGCTCAAGGAAGTCTGGTCCCTAAGAAAATACAATAGAACTTATCTTAAGAAAACCGTCGAATATTGTTTTTTCTTACAAATTAATATTAATACGAAAATGATTTTTAAATAATTTTATAATAATTATTAAAGATCAAATATTTATTTTTATACCACTTATTATTTTTTATTCGATGCTCTTATCCTCCTTATCTATACATATAATAAAACAGTAACCGAACCATTTCTGTACATTGAATATTTTTCAAAAAGAGTAATTGGTATGCAATATGTATGTTCTATAGATACCAAAACCAAGGTTAGAATTTTTTTTTTCTGTTTGTCTGTTTATCTGTTTGTATGTTCGTCAATCACGTAATAACCACTGATGGCAGATTTTGATAAAATTTCATATGTTGATAGACCATGATTAGGTGCAACTTATTGGCTACATTTTGTTTGAAAAAAATATTTTTAGGGGTGGCTTCCCATACATGTAAACGGAGGGTAAAAAAATAAATATGCGAGTACATCATTAAATAAGGTGTCATTGGATAGGTCTTTAAAAATGAAATGGAGCTTTCTAAATGCGTTCTTTGATAAAGTAAATATTTTTTGAGATATACGCTTCTAAAGGCGTAAAAATGTCATACCACGTGCCAATGTGAGATTTTGGTTGAGTTGCGGACATGCATATATATACTCTTAACGTATAGATTAAGACGTTACAAACACTCAATAAATTATTAAAAATCTTCAAAAATAACAAAATCTCCGCCCGCGGCTTCGCTCGCGTGTTGCGCTACAATTTTCTGTATTTCGAAGAGGCGCGCGCAGTGTGAGATTTTGGTCAAACCTATTTCCATAGAAAATTATAAAAAAAACTATAGACATTCGCATTTATCAGCGGCCTTGCGACCGTAATTTTTTTAAACTTTTGTTGTGCGCCTCTAAAAATACAGAAATTAGTAACCCACGCGTGCGAAGTCGCGGGCGGAAAGCTAGTATTATTAATGTAAAAGTTGGGATGTTTGTGTTTGTATGTCAATGACGTTGCAACTACTGGCCGAATGTGATGAAAATTCGCATACAGGTAGGATATTAGATAAAATAGGTAGGTGAATATATTTTTGTATTCTTTTTGGGAAATAATATGTCTTTAACCTTAAAAAAATACTATACTTTTTATTAATCAATATACTACCATATTTCGAGCGAGCCCGTGAGCAGTCAATAAGTGCGAGTTTTCCTTGCACCATCTCGTTTTTCAGATACTGATTTTCCAAAGAATTGTCACAAAAGCCCAACGTACTTTGGGCCCTGAGGGACAGCCATTCAGCGAATTCACAATCGCGAATTTCGCTTTGGCATTTGATTTTCACCATCATTACATGAATTTCAAACATTTTGTATATATTTTTAGTTTTCTGTTGTTCATAATTTCATTGAGCAAAACTTTTGGGTAAAGGTAACATTTTGACCAAACTTAGCAATATTTAGATATTTAGGTAATAAAATACATGCAAAGGTTCATTGTACATGAACAACCTTTGAAATTATATTAGTAGAAGAGATAATTTTTATTTCAAAATATTTTTTTTACTTAAGTTTTAATTTAATTATTCATATTAAATTCAAAATATCATCACAACAAAACTATAACCGAATAAAATACCTTAATAAATAAATTAATATATCTATTGTCATAATTATTATTTTAGTAGTAGAGATAACAGATTTTAATAATTATGCGTACAATTTCGGGATAAATATGTAAAACACGCATCGAAGTTTAACCAACGCCATAAATAAAAACCATAAAACCCAGCACATCGAGCACAGAGTAATTAAATTCAGAGGCATTGTCACCGTTTAAATAGCTCACAAAAATAACATGTTCGAGTCTTAAAACGAAGCGTTTTGCGCATTATTTGATATTTAAGATATCATTTTGTGGTATATCTTATAGAGTAATTAAAAATTCAGAGGCATTGTCACCGTTTAAATCGCTCACTTAAATAACATATTCGAGTCTTTTAAAGCGAAGCGTTTATGTATTATTTGATATTTAAGATATCATTTTGTGGTATATCTTACAGAGCAATTAAATTCAGAGGCTTTGTCACCGTTTAAATAGCTCACAAAAATAACATATTCGAGTCTTTTAAAGCGAAGCGTTTATGTATTATTTGATATTTTAGATATTATACTGTGGTATATCATACAGAGTAATTAAAAATTCAGAGGTATTGTCACCGTTTAAATAGCTCACAAAAATAACATGTTCGAGTCTTAAAACGAAGCGTTTTGCGCATTATTTGATATTTAAGATATCATTTTGTGGTATATCTTATAGAGTAATTAAAAATTCAGAGGCATTGTCACCGTTTAAATCGCTCACTTAAATAACATATTCGAGTCTTTTAAAGCGAAGCGTTTATGTATTATTTGATATTTAAGATATCATTTTGTGGTATATCTTATAGAGTAATTAAAAATTCAGAGGCATTGTTACCGTTTAAATCGCTCACTAAAATAACATATTCGAGTCTTTTAAAGCGAAGCGTTTATGTATTATTTGATATTTAAGATATCATTTTGTGGTATATCTTACAGAGCAATTAAATTCAGAGGCATTGTCACCGTTTAAATCGCTCACAAAAATAACATGTTCGAGTCTTTTAAAACGAAGAGTTTACGGATCATTTGTTATTTTAGATATTATTCTGTGGTATATATTACAGAGTAACTAAATTCAGAGGCATTGTCTCCGGTCGTGTTAATCGCTTGTCAAAATCATACGTCGAATCTTTTATTACCGTGAAACACATACGTTTAGATATAATTCTTTGGAATAAATTGCAAAGTAACAAAATTATTTCATTTACCGAATGAGAGGCCTAAAAGTTGAGATTCACGGGCAATTGTATGTTTATATATTCCTCTAGTCTACGATTGTCTGTAAAAATCGTTTGTAAGGGATAAAACTGCCTACTGTACTTTGTTCTTTTTACTGTATTAAATGCAATAAATAATTTTTCACTCATTGAAGTGGAGTCGCGTAGAAGAGCTAGTATTTCATAGACAGGTATATCATGTTTGAGTCAAATATACAACTTTAAACACATAGGTTTTAAATGCCCTTTTAGATATTAATCTATGGACACAGAGTAATTAAACTGAGAGCCGCTCATAAAATAACATGTTCCTTTACAAACGAAACACATAGGTTTTATTAGGTATTTTAGATATGAATCTATGGTATTTTACTGAGCGAGTTTCTGCTCGGTCAAGTTATTACGACTTATATAGCCTTCATTAGGTTGTAAGGGACTGGAATGATGGTTTGACATGAAATACGAAACACTGTTGATTTTATTTAAATTTTACTTTTTTTTTTTAATATCAACATAGACAAAATACATAAAAAAACGTACAAAGAACATGACAAAAACCAAAATAATTTGAATTCACGAATATTCAACGCCAATATTTCGAATTACTATTGCTTTTATCGGATTTTAATCTTATCTAACCTGCGGTCTATATCTAGTCTATGGATGAAAAAATATACTGAACTAGTTTTTATCCGCGGCTTTGAGTTAAATTCGGAGAACCCAATCACATGATCCAGCTAATTGTCTGTATGCGTACGAAATCTCATCAAAATCGGTCCAGTAGTTGCGGCGTGATTGACACACGAACATCAAAATATACAAATTTTTACATTTATAATATTAGAGGGATTATATTTTCTTTTTTAAAATGATTAAATGTTGAGACTTGAGAAGTTAAAATTTGTTGCAACAATTAGAAAGAAACCTCGTAAAACACCTGCTTAAAAATTAAAAAACTTTGACTAATTGTTATAATACAAAAATAACATCCTGATTCATATATTTCAAGTCTAATATACTAAAGTTCAGATAATGGGTGGGTTGCCTGGAAGAGATCACTTTTGAGAGATAGAGCACTCTGTGTTGATTGTAATTTGTAACATTGTTATAATTTAAGATGTTGTCTCTTCTTTTGTCAACACAATAAAGTGTAAATAAATAATTAAAACATAATTTGGAATGTATCTTTTCATCTCACAAATGTATACGTCAGAAACTAATTTTCAATGCTTTTTAATTAAAGTGATCTGTGTTGATTAATAATTATGTTCATTATATACGCTCTAAAATAATAATATACTAGTACCACATTACTAGTTATTTATAAATTAATTTTTGCCTAAAATAAACAATGTTTGTTTATAATCGGTACATCGAACAATTAACTCTACAAATATTTATGGCCGAATATTATTGTGTAAACTAATATAAACTAAGGTATTGTTTATAATTATTTATGTCACTTGAAGTATTTTTACTATACCCATTCATTAAATATTTGTATTTTAACACAGTTTAATAAACAAAACATATCTAGTATCATACAATCTAAGACAGCGATAATGAAATCAAAATTAATATGTTCAAAAATTTAATACGTCATACTAACTGTATATTCACCTACCTATAATCTTTGGACACCACATGTACCATATTCAAAATGTACAATTACCCACTACATTAAATAAACATTAACATAATGCGTTTCTCTGAACCGTAACACATCAATTAAACACAGAACACACGCGAAAAAGATTCATTAAAACACTGAAATCATTAAAAACACATCTTACATGCAAAGCGTAAGATTACGTGTTACGCGTTACGGATGGTGGATTACGCGAGCGTAGCGGATCGCGTCGTAGACGTCTACGCGGCGCGAGGTCCGTAACTCGACTGCCGGTTACTATAGCACCAGACGGCTACGAGCTACGTTCGCTTGTATATGTTATGTCAACGGTCTTAGGTGAATTATTCGCGGTAAACGCTCAAGGATTTTGATTGAGGAAGCTGCTTTTTGCTTATGTTTATTCAATCGGAGTCAAGGTTCATCAAAATGTAGGATGCGATGTATGTAGAGTTGCAATAGTAAAGTTATTTTGAGTATTCATTGATTAGATCTTTCTTAGTTAGTCTTGCTTATTATTTAGTACGTATAGTACAATAAAATTAATAATTTTATTAGAGATGGATGAGGTGTGTAAATTTTCTCAGAGTAAAGTATATTTTCTCTCTTACTATTTTCAGCAACTATACATAATACAGGTAGGTTACTGAAAACTGTCTCTTAAACGGTTTTTGATAATGCGTCATAGGCTAAGTACTTGCCTCGTTTGCACCATATTGCGTACCAACTAGCATGAATTGACTAGTTTGAATATTAAATATTGTTCTTTAGTATTTGTATTACTTATTGATACTAATTCACTCATTCGTTGTACAACCACAGGAGCAATTTTAAATCGTCACATAAATTTTTTTACCATTGTTTAGTCTCTTCTCTCTACACAGGAATTTACATCAGGAAGAAAACGTATGTATTTGTGCTATGAATTGATTCTTTATATGCCACTGTGTGCTTTTCTTCATATGCAACCAATATAACTATAAAGTAAGTAAAGTACAAATATTTATTATTACTAGATAAAGCATACACTATTCACATTATACAATAAGCTTCCTATGCTAGTAATTGTATACTTCATTCGTTAATTTAAGTTCGAAAATCTTTTGAATTTATTTGCAGTGTTTTTAAAATTCTCACCGTAAAAAATATTCCGCAGAAGGTCAGTGAAACAATACGTTTCCACAACTATTTACGTAATCTTGTAGGTGACAAGCGACCCTCATGGGCCTGCGGAAAATTCATGTTTTGTTGCCGTATGATTATTCTTTCTTTACGACGTGTGGAAAAAAAACAAAGTATTTGAATTTAGCTTTTATATTAATTTTTTTCTTTGTTAGACTTATCATCTGCCCGTGGCTTCGCTTGTGTAAAGTTCTGGGTTTATAGATCATTAAAAGTTCAAAATCGTACTATACAATCAACTTAATAGCATATGTAAACAAAATTTTATAACATTCATTTAGTACTACAGAACTACGCCTGTATAACATACGAAAATTTATTTCTTTATACTTTTTCTTATCAATACATGGTAATTTAAAAAGAAATCATTAAAACTTGTAAAATTCTCGACCTATGAATGTGCCATTATTTTTCTTTTAAAACTCATTTCTGGACCAACATTCACAAAATAGAATTAAGGTTTTTAAATTCTCTTCCTGTACAACAATACATATCTACAACTATTTACGTAATCTTTCCGTAGGTGACGACCCTCGTCGGGGCAGCCCGGGGCAAATTCGTGCTTTTGTTGGCGTATGATTATTCCTTTCACATGTTGGGATTTCACTGTGACCGTGTTAGAGTTGCGTAAGTTAGGAGACGATGCCCAAGATTAAATGTGTAACAATTTTTTTTATTACAAAATAAAATATTTTTAAATAGAAAAGATTTTTATTAAAAATCCTGTGTATTAGAATTATGTTGAATTTTTCGTTACATGTTCTTTACTCTTTTGCATTTTTTCACCGGGATTGAACCTCTAACTCAACGATTATGATCGGATTGATGGCAACATGCAGCTTTGACGGATGTAACGAGAAATTAGTCGTACATAATTAATGTCGTCTATCCGATACAATGCTATCAACTATCACTTAACTATGCATTACACCTAGCTGATTACTACATTAACCATTTACAAAATAAAACGAAGATTGGACTCATAACCGTTTGACTGTAATTCTAAATTTTTAAAACTGAACTCATAGGTTCAGGGTAAAAGAAGATGATCATCTGTATAATTGTCTTACATACTTATAAAAATAGCGTGGATAAAGTAAAATAACAGTACTTATATTCCGAGAGGACCATTTTTGGAGAAGGTGTTTGAAGCAAGCTGAAAACTTATATGATGCTTCTATTATACTCAGAACTGCAAACTTGGCTGGTAAGTAGGGGGTTTTATTTTAAACCTGGCAGGTAGAAATTTCCACCAAAAGACACGTCTCTTTGAGAATACTATTTTTTAGCTATAAATTATCGTCTTACTTATTTTTTAAACGTTTAACTACAACATTTTAGAAATTACATGTATTCTCAAAAATGTTATTTATAAAAAAAATGTAAGTACATAGTGTAATCTTGTGTTTCCTTTAACGCGAGTACTTTCCATATTAAATATAATAAACCGCGTTTAACATCCTTTAAAAAGTATTTTATTTAATTTGTAAGTACATATTAAGATCTTTCTTATAAGATTAAGTTGTAACCTTTCGGATCTAAAGAGCTTACCACCATGACAGATGTAATTCGGAATTACTCGTACATAATTAATGTCCTCTTACCGATACAATTCTATCAGATATCACTTAACTATGCATTAAACCTTGATTATCACTTTATTAATCATTTAATGAGGAATTCATTATCTCGTTTAATTTGTATATTTTGCATTAAATTTGTATAAACAAGGAAAAGCCCGCATAAGCCATTATTTCTCTAGTTTTATGAAGAAAATTTCTTCTTTCATGTTTATTTTTAAACTAGCTGCGGTTTCACCCACGTATATTTCTTGTTCCCGTGGGCTTTCTGTTACTAAAAGTATCCTATATCTTTTCTTGGATTTCTTCATACAAGATTTTTTCATACAAATCGGTTCAGTTCTTTAGACGTGAATAAGGGATAGACAGACAAAAAAATTAATCATAAGACATATTCAGTCTTAAAGTAAATGTTTTGTTTGCGTTAACAGTAAAATGCAATTACTGTTAACGCGGTCACGGTGAGAAGTTTCATGAGTTCTAATTTAAAGATAAAATAGTTTAAAAAGATAATTAAGCCATATGTTTAAGGTGTGTTATAATATCAGTTATTATCATTGTAATTGAACAGTGCAATAATTCTTAATTACAATTAAATAAGTAGGTACATTAGGTAGGTTTCATCCATAGCGAATAGCGAGCGCATTTATAATATTAGGTATAGATTGATTCGGGTGACATTATCGCATTGCGAAAAAACCACTAATAAATACAGAAACATAGATATAAATAAACAAGAATTCTATATCACAATTATTCCAACAATAGTTTTCTTATTTAAATAAACCTATTTTTTAAACGTAGGCGGCATCCCACGCCGACCCACGGAGTGAAATAAAGGTGACGAGGTTAACCCATTTCTTAGTAATTATGCAATCTTAAATAACTTCAATAAAGAAAATACTAACTTACGATAATATTATCTTTAGAAACCTGAAAATATCTTTAGTGCTGCTTTTTGGGTCTGGGAATAAAATACTGAATACGGTATATGGTAAAAGTTTAGAATGTGTAAATTTTTTCTCAACAATATTTGGTTGTTAGAAGTAATCCGAGCGTGGAACCATCTCTCGATGCAAAAAAGTCATCTCTCAAAAAAGTATGTTTAAATTTGTCTATAAGTCATCTAGTTTCCATAGTACAAGCTTTGCTTAGTTTGGTTATATGTAAATACTGAATACATTCCATCAATAAGTCAAAATATATATCCTATCTATACTAATATTATAAAGCTGAAGAGTTTGTTTGTTTGTTTGAACGCGCTAATCTCAGAAACTACTAGTCCGATTTGAAAAATTCTTTTAGTGGTAGATAGCCCATTTATCGAGGAAGGCTATAGGCTATATATCATCCCGATATTCCCGCGGGAGCGAAGCGGTGGTGTAATATACTAGCTGGTGCGCAGCTAGTATATTATATCCTTATATTTTGACTTATTTTGAAAATCTTACTTTCTAAATCTTTACGTACGTGCATACGATATACGTATCCTTTATCCCCTCCTTATTTCTAATACAAAGTATCATTTGAGGTTCTGATATGCATTGCTATCTGCACCTTAGGTTTGTTAGACGCTACTTCACCCCCGTGCCTAGGTACCGTTGGCACATCCCTATTTAAGTGACGTCTAGTATTTTAATATGCAGACGCTGGTATACCTGACGGTGAGAAATGATCATTCTTATTGCCGTTCTACAGGCTTATTATTGCTAACTTTATATAGACTGACTGTTATACGGACTCTTTGCAAATATAATTTGAAAAATATCATTTAAATTCCAGGATTTTATTTTTCTTGTGGGTTTGGTGAAAATGGGGGATATAAGAAGTATGCTTGATAATATTTAAGATAGATAGATATGGTGGATACGAAATTTATTCAGAGCTAGCTTTGCGCCCGCGGCTTTGCTCGTACTTCGCTATTGCACTGTGTTTCGTACGGTAAGCGAATACCCGAATGCCTCATATTCCCATTCCATTCCTCTCCCGTCTTGTAGTACTCCTCTCCCAATTTCTCACCATTAATCCTCTCCCTAAAGATATTAACCTTTATTTACTTATAAGCTTAATAATCCCTTTAAATAATTTCCCACGTAAACTAAGGGCCGTGTTAACCTAACTCAATTTATACTTATTTAAT
>LQNK01000307.1:0-80398 GCA_001586405.1 Phoebis sennae | reverse complement strand
AAGAAAGAAAGTGTTATGGAAGCATTCCCGTTGAGTTCAGCTGACACCGCCGTTCTCACGGGAATGGAATGCCGTGCAACGTAATACATAGTTAACGTTTAATTAATTTTAGTTTTATATTCATTTTTTACGTTAGAATATCGGTAGACTTGCATCGAGCAAGTCTGCTTCTCTGTAATTATAAGTTTAGCTCTAATAAAGTTGTTTATAAGTAATTTTTTTTTGGGGCCTCCGGCTGTGACTTACGTAATTAAATAAAAAGACATTTATTTTTAAAATACCACCAACAAAATATATTTAAACAGATACACCTAACTAATACGGTACAAGGTTTGACAAAAGATATACAAAAATAAGAATTAACTGTGATATTGGCGGAGTTCATAAAATAGGGTAACCACTCAGTCTCATAAGGTGAAAACCCCAAGACTTTTGATGATAATTCATTGGAGTATTTGAATTGTGTGTTGTTGACTTATTGTTTACCAATCATGATAAATTAAGAAAGAAACAAAACTATTATATTGCCACTAACACTACAAGAAGTTAATAGTATTATGAGTTTGTACTCATAATACTAGATACGGTACAATTTATCAAAAGGGTGTTATGAGTAATAACACCCTTTTGATAAATTGTACCGTCTCCAGATTTAAATAAAACACTCAAATTACAATCATTTCAATAAACTCATTTAGATAGTTTGTTGTGACATTACTTAAATTTATTGCATTCATTGGTATTGTTTGCATTGTGAAATACATATGAAAATGACATATATTATATTTATAAAATAAAAGAGAATTTGAACTAAAACAAATTTCCCAACACAGAAGACGACCTTAACTCTCAAAAATGAACTTCCAAGCAACCAACAGTTAGGAGTTACCCCTGAAACTATAGATAACTATAGTTATGAAAATTGTATACTGTTTATTTTTGCTCTGTGGTCTACACTCTACACGAGTAGGAATTTGATTAGTCTTTGATAGGTTGACGGTAATACAGACTGTCGCATATCAGACCAAAAGCAAAATTAGATGGGACATAGCCTTTATATTCTTTTTTAACAGCTAAAACATACATACATAAATAATAATATAGAAGAGTACAGTCACAACAAAAAAAATGTGTGAATGCACTATATGCCAGTTGCCAATGGCGAAAAAAAAATGTAAGTGATAAAATATGGGTTTACCTAAAGGTTTTATATGTATGATATATATCTATGCGATTCCTGCTATATTCAATTGTTTATCTGTATTAACTGTCATTTTAGCCGCCATTAAAAAATATGTAATTGTATTTGATTGGAGTGATTTAAATATAAGTTCATTTTCTTTTAGGATGTATAATCAATTTTTATCAAATAATTTTATGTTTGTTTTGAATTTAATTGTTTTGTGTTCTATCTATGTTTTAATTAGACTTTTTTATATGATTTTTTATATAGAACATTTTTATGTCAATGACGAATTCTAATTTTATATTGATGTATGCGCCTTCCTTATCGATCAATGAATTTTTTTGGTTTCTATTAATGTTAGTGTTATAAGTTGAACTGTAATTGGTGTATTAAATCTATACATATAATAAAGGAGTAACCGAACCATTTCTGTACATTGAATATTTTTTAAAAAGAGTGATTGGTATGTAATATGTATGTTCCACAGATACCAAAACCATGGTTAGAATTTTTTTTTTCTGTTTGTCTGTTTGTCTGTTTATCTGTTTGTCTGTTTGTCTGTTTGTCTGTTTGTCTGTTTATCTGTTTGTATGTTCGTCAATCACGTAATAACTACTGGGTAGATTTTGATAAAATTTCACATGCTGATAGACCAATATTAGGTTCAACTTATAGGCTACATTTTATTTGAAAAAAATATTTTTAAGGGTGACTCTCCATACATGTAATTGGAGGGTAAAAACATAAATTCGCTAATACATCATTAAATGAGATATCATTGGATAGGTATTTGAAAATAAAATAGAGGTTTCTAAATGCGTTTTTTTGCTAAAATAAATAATTTTTGAGATATACGCTTCTAAAGTTGTAAATGTGTCATACCACGTGACAAAATAAAATTTTGGTTGAGTTGCGGACATGCCTTTTTATACTTTAACATATACGTTAAGAGTATAGAAGGCATGTCCCCAATATCTATAGGTTAAGACGATAAAAACGCTTAATGAATTCTTAAATACCTTCAAAAAATAACTAACTCTCCGCCCGCGGCTTCGTTCGCGTGGGCTAAATTTTTTTTCTATTTTGAAGAGGCGCGCGTACTGTCAGATTTTGGTCAAACCTATTTCTATAGAAGGTTATAAAAAAAACTATAGACATGCGTAATATCAGCGGTCATGCGACCGTAATTATTTTAGAATTTTGTTGTGCGCCTCTACAAAATACAGAAATTAGTAGCCCACGCGTGCGAAGCCGCGGGCGGAAAGCTAGTAAATAAATAAAGTAAATAAATAAATAAAAGCTTCTTTTAAAAGTTTTACTATCAATTTATTTCCTTGCAAGTGTATGAAAGGACAGAACTAATTTAAACCTCTTGTAAGTTCAGTAAAAACTTCTCTCAGTATTAAATCGAGTGCAATACCGTCGTGTGAGTTTGTTAGCTGGTATCTTGTTAACGTGTTGTATGCAAAAACTTTTAAGGGTGTGAATTTGAGTGTAGGACCAAGATCGGATTCGAAATATATAATCTGAATATTCTTAATATGATTTTCGTTAAGGCTACTTTGATCAAATATAAGCCATTTTAGTTTTAAAGAACTACTACGAATATACTTGACATATTTGTTTAAATTTATTGTGATCTTGAGTGATTTCTGTTACACAAAGACAGAAAGATAAAAAATATTCGATACAGGCAGGTATCTTTATGTTATATGTTGTCTTTATATATTTGTATGTTTTAAGTTAAGTCATTCTATAGACATAAAGTGTGGTGTAAAGAGTTGATTATATGGAATGTCCAGATAGAGGACGCTACGACGGTTCAGAAAAATAAATTTTATGTTAAGAAAAATTAAAATTAAAAGAAATACATCCTTTGTTCCTTTTTTTTTAAATAATACTTTCCACCATTTCAGTTAAGGCTCGAGACTTACATACAACAAACTTTAGGCTAATTATGCAGTCATTACTCCATACATACAAAATGCACAAATTCGAAATTACATTACACTAAAAGTTCAGAGCTCCGAACTTCACCGGTCAACATTCAGGTAGCTGATGCGTATTAAATTCGCTTGCATAACTTGTGTGAACAGTACTGTAGTTTCATATTAGTTTACTAACTGGAGTGATGCAATTTTGCGCTTTATGTATTCCTCTTAATATTGGCATGCTTGACTGTTATTGCATTGTTCTGTGAATTATTGAGTGTAATTAGCTATGATTTAGCAAAACTGAGCTTTCATCATGAATGTAAAATGCAATTGTGTACTTCGTTGAAATTGACGTCAAATATATGATTAGGTATTTGTTTATTTCACATTTGAACCCTACTGGGTTAAAACTCCAAACACCCTAGCCTATTTTTTTAGAATGTCATGTCATTCTATTTCTTATTTGTTAAATAAGAAATTAATTACTGTATTATTATTATTATTAATTTAGAATTATTTTACCCAGAACAAAAAAAAATAAGACAAGGTGACCGCGCAATAAATTTTGGGGTTTAATATAATATCCTACCTGTATACAAAATTTCATTCAAATCCGTTCAGTAGTTACGATGTACTTAGCATACAAACACATCCATTATCACATTTAAAATTTAGTAAGATCAGTATACTACTCTAGAGTACTTCCAATATTCACAATATAAAGTCACAAACACATTCCCTCTGGACCACATAGACTATATCCTAAGCCATCTACTTCCTTTGTCTATTCTCCTAGACCCTCCTAAATAGTTTACTTCCTATGTAACTACTGAAATAGTTAACGTCCATCCGTGACATCTTCATTTTAGTTTATTAATTAGTTTAAGGAATATATGCTACATTTTAGTGCATATAAGTTTAGTGCATATAAGAAGATGTTGGTTTGTGATTCAATCTGTAGAATGTGTAATTCGCTAATAACACAACATTTGTAATTATTTCTAAATCGTTTTTAATTGCAATTTTATAAAAACGATTTTTGTATGTAATGTATGTATTAGCTAGCTGTAAATTTTTTATGTAAATGCCTACGATTATTAAACGAAAATAAAGATTCTTTAAATCGGAAAACCAGGAACAGTCAATTAATTACATGTAGTTGTACAAGGGGGTCCGAAAAAATTGTTAACTTAAACCTGTATTTTATGAATATTTAAAAATAGTTATATTTAAAACTTTTTATTATATACTAAAAAAAGAAGGAAATGGGTTAGTCTTGAACCTCACCATAGGATCACAAAAGCCTATAACTTATATAACATTTAATACAATCGTCCAACTCTCGTTTCAACCCAATACAAAGCCCGTATAAAAATCTAAATGCATTTCCTGCACCGTATTATCATAAAAGTAAAATGACCAGTAAATTTCAATAACGTGCGCACGTAGCCAATAAAAATATGCGGTATCGCCGCTAGCGAGTCGCCAAGATATTCAAATACGCTCGTTTAGACTTGCCGCGGACGGCTTTGCATAACCTAACTGATATTTAGATTGGTGTTGTCAAATGTTTAGGGGCTTTAATTTATTTAATTATTTATTTCAAATATTTTTTTAAGGATTTTAAACGCGGATTATACATTATTTTACATTTCGTTTCGAGCACTTTACAGCGAGCATAGTCACGGATGACTATATGGGATTTCACAAGCAAAATGGCTCTTATCAGTCAGGGTAATAATAGGAGGATTTTTATTGACTAAATATTTGTTCTTCTTTTTAGCCTAAATTCACCTCATTAAATTCAGTATGGGCCTCAGGCGATCTTTGGCCAGACGCATCTACAATTTTCCTATTTCCACGACTATACATATTTAGACTGAGTTAAAAAAATAATCCAAATATACTCACATAAAATGCTAAACTTTTCCCATAATAATATAAACAGTCAATACGGCAGTATAGAAGACTGAGAAAAGCTTCCAAATCTTCCAAATTAATACAATTTGGCCAACTTCTATTAAATAACATACACCTTTTGTGAAATAGAAGTCAATATTTTACTATCCTACCAAATTCAAAAGCTGGCCTTTCTTTAAGACGCCAGTACAACGAACATACATAAGCAATTTGTTACCATTTACCATTCAGTCAAATATAATTACTACAGCCTTCACATTTATCATCGTTTAAAGTAATAAACACGAAACTACGTCATGTTCGTTTATACAAAAAGTCTCAATTAGTAAATCAAATTAATTTATTAAATTAAATCACGCGAATGTAGCGATACTTTCTTGAAGGGTTGGAATTGTTTGCTGTATTTTGCGATACGGGTTACAGCCCGTTCACACATGTCTCCGTTTTATCTGATACGTTTTTTTTCATCGATTGCGTTTGTACACTTGTATGAGTGAATTATCACATCTCATATATAAAACTCAAAGGTATCTGACTGATATAGTGATCCATCAACGCACAGCCCAAACCACTGGACGGATCGGTCTGAAATTTGGCAGGCAGATGTTATGAAGTAGGCATCCACTAAGAAAAGGTTTCGATCAAATCCCATGGGAATGGGGAAACAGATATAACAGATATATGCAGCTTAAACCACGAAGCACAGCTCGTGTAATTATAAATTATAAAATTTAGGTACGTTAAATTATTACATTTTGTTTTATTATCGAATACTAAAAAATTAAACCTTGTCGGATATCAATAACATCCACCCTGGTAGTGTCTTTGGTATACTGCGAATACGCGTGCATCGTATTTAGGCCTAGGTTGAACGTTAAACGAAGCCTATGTGTCAGTAAACGATATTTTCTGTCGTATCCGTACAACGGGTACCATAAATATGCCTATGTATGAAAAGTACCATTTTGTTCTCGCATCCATTAAAACGGGTACTATGTGTGAACGGGCCCTTAGGAATGTAGACACATTTTAGTAAACTTTGACAACGACATTTAGGCACTTGATTTTTACGTAAAATAAATTAGCCGGTTTTCGTAAGCCTTTGCATGAGGCACGCCACGAAGCTTTAATTTATTTCTGAGTCGAATTCCCAGAATATAGACTTAATAATGACGTCAAAAAAAATACTCAATTAATTCTGCTTCAAGGGACACTGTTTATTGCTCTGTTGAGTTTTAATAATTGTGAGGGAAAGAGGTTTCTAGGGCGGCGTTTGGGTTATTTTTAACTCTCATAAATTGTACACTTCTGTTACTCTAAGCGTTATTCTTTAGCACACTATAGTTCGAGTTAATACCGTTCAAGTTCCTTAGAGCGTTATTTTCTCTATAAGTTTTTGCTTCGTAGCTTCCCTTTTGTCTTGATGGTGAATAATATATTGATTTATTTTAAGTTAACAAACGAAAATGAACCTTTCACCGTCGCTAGATAGTCGCTTTTAAGTTACAACCTAAAGTCACTGCATATTCTATCATTCAATGTAAATATTTACACAATTTGACAAAAGCGCTTCAAGGCAAATCTCAGCAAACACTAGCTACAGGATGCTCCATTCTTGTGAGACGACAATAATTGGAGCATGATGTATTATAACAACGCTAGACGTGCCTTTGTGCACGAAATTAAAGGCACGTTGCCATGACAACGTCATAAGGCATGAGCGGAGAGATAATTAATTTATAATGCGAATTTCGATTTAACCTGGTTAAGCTGTCACGGCATGTTAAAATCTGCATAGTATTAAGGGCGCCACACAGTTAAGTCTTTGAGGAATAATAATTACGGATAGGAATTAACCATTTTTGTTAAACAGAGTACCGGTTATATTTGTAGCTATTTTATAATGAATGTTGTATACTTGTATTCGTCGACCCGTATACAAATAGCCAAGCAATGTTTATTGGTATTTACAGCTTCTGAATACTGTGTGTATAGTTGTCCCAGGCATGTTGTTGGTTGATTCGATGAGGAATCTTTGTTAGGGGTAGAAAATAATGTTGCAAGCTCTAGATCGCAACATTATAACCTAAGGAAGGATTGTAATATTCTCAACCTTAATTAAAATGCAATTCTTAATTCCAAATCTTTTTCAGATCGCAGGAAACTACTATGTTTAGTTTTGATGGCAGAGCAATCAAAGAAGCAAGTGGGTCACGTGATGGTTAGTGATCACCACCAAACGTTTTGAAATATAAAATATTAACAATTCTTTAACGTTTCATATTTTGTCTATTGGTAATTAAAGTTGTTCTGGTTTTAAATTTTTCACAGCATCGTCGCACTTGACTTATAAACTAAAAAAATATATAAATTCGCTCTGAAATACTTCCTTACGCTGTCGCATGTAATACAATTTCTGTTGCAGAATTCCCGCTGGCAGCCATTTTTGGAGTCGCGCGGAAAACGGAATTTTAACATACATTCTGTTGTTCACCGGTATGCTTACCTGCAACAAATAGGAGTTCGTTATGTTATGTACTACGGGAATAGGGTTAAAATATCTTACATACTAACACCAGGATTCACAAATACTGTGAGTTCTCACAACGCACAGGGTTACATAAACCTATCCAGAGACACTTGAGTGTTATTGTAATTGAGAAATTAAGTCTTATTGTGATAATAGCGACACCACCTGATGTTACGTGACCGACCGTAGCTCATGATCATCTACAAAAGTAATTGAAGATACCTTTCCATTATTTTCCGTTAAAAATTATAGATACTACAGAACAGCACAAAAACTATTCATATAATATAAATCTGAAGAGTTTGTTTGTTTGTTTCAACACACCAATCTTAAGAATAAGTCAGATTTGATAAACCATTGAGAAAGTTAATAGACTATATAAATGACGCCTCGGTTATAAAGGCGCTAGTAATAGTCGTCTCATAAAATTACATTTTCGCAAATCACACGTCATTAACAAAAATAATCTCATACAACGATCGAATGCATTATTCCCGAATCAAACGTGCGCTATCAATTAGATCAAACGGTCTTTCATTAATAGGAGTGCTGATTTCTTACGGATGAGGGTAGATGAAAATAGTCTGAAATGTGTGGGGATAAGTGTTAAAATTGCGTGCGATATTTTTGTATGTTCTTAATGCTTGGATGTGTTTACGCAATAGCAAATCGAAGAAAAGAAAAAAACACATTCGTAATACGAATATTGTATTTTTATACAGGATCCTAATCTTCTTGAGTCCTACGTAACTAATTTAATTATTATTAATTCTTAATTAAAGATTTTTTTAATAATATGACTATTATCTCTACATGTTATTGTAAATTACCATAACTCCTTATTTTATTGCCGATTTATTGTCCGTCTATCATCTTATATCAGCTTCGTTTAAAACTAGCCAACTAGGCAACCATGATTAAAAGTAGCCTATATGTTATTTTGAACCCTTTCCTATATGTATACCAAGTTTCATCATAATCGGTACAATAGTTTTTGCGTGAAAGTGTAACAAACATACATACATCCTCACATTAAGATGTACCTTGATGATAGCAAAACGCAATTCGATGTTTCTTTCCTCGCAATATATCGCATATAATTCATTTTTGTGGATATCACTATTATTTAAAATTATAATTATAAACAGAAAAATTGGGCTTAACTTATTCTTATATCTAAAACAAAAAAGAAGTCATACTTTCGCTGTCTCACTCTTGCATAACCTCATCCACGTTGCAAGAGGGAGACAGGGCAAAATCAATTACGCAGAAGTTTGTTAGCGAGTTCCTTTGACCAAAATTACTTGACATTTGTTATGAAGTGTTTGGAAGCAACAATCCATGTTTTCGTTCAGGAAAACCCCAATAATGAATCCCGTTTCCTTGACATATATTTCTGCTTTTGTTTCATTGACAAGGGGATTTTCAAGCAAAAATTGTGTTAAAATGGAAATTCATGTCATATAATATAGCTTTTGCCTATAGGCTCTTTTCTAACTAACTTGTGATATCTTTAAACTTAAAGCGGTTAATAAAAGGAACTTACCAAAGGTTACCCATGAAACTTTCATATTATTCATTCATTAATTACTAGGTTTAGCGCAACTTCAATTCCCTATTTCATCCCCTATTGCTCTTTTTTGTCTTTAACATACATTTTTTTCGATGTTATTTATAAGTAAGATAAAATAGATCATTGCAAAATATGAAACTCATAGAAACAAGCAAAAAACGGGGATAGAAAATATAGTTTTTATACGAATAAGATAATAGTTTTAAGGGTGAATACATATATGAATTAATACTCTTTATTGTGTACAAAAATCGAAATTATAAAAGGTTTACAGAACAACAATTTACGATCTCTACCAGGCAAGTTTTAGTAATAAGTTTTCCCTTATTTTGAATCATATATTCACAGAAACTCGCTTTCACAATAATCAAATAATATTGCATCAGATTTATTCTACAACAAGGATTAACCAGGAGTTACACAGTTTAAATAATTCCCGCGTAAATATGCAATATGGCGGACGCATCCGGCGCTTTAACGGGCCGAAACTTCCTGTCGAACGAGCCACGTTAATTCATAACTTTAAACGATATGCTGAATATTTATAATCGGATTTATTTTAAAGTGCACAGTTTTGTTGAGATTTTTGTGCATCGTCAAATAAATCTTGTTGTTAATCCTTTAGTCACCTAACGATGCTTAATTATATCTTATTAAAAAAATTTAATTTTAATGTGTATATAATTATGATGTCGCTGTATAAAAATAATAATAAAAATATCCAAGTTTCCTCGAAGAAATTTACTTTTTGGATATATAATATATATATACACTTTATATTGTAATTTTATACGTTGCACTGTATAAAAAACTGGGTCTTTTAAAATCTCTACAAAAATCATCATTTTATTTTATTTTAGCAACATATTATATTCATACACCTACGTATATTTCCCATTCCTTGTGGATTTCCACTTTGTAAGCGATCTATATTCTTTCAGGGGTTTCAAAATATCTATTTATAAAATTATATACAAATGGCTTCTCTGCTTTAGACACAAAGAAGAGTCAGAGTAACATTCCCATTTATTATACTAGTAGAGATACTAATTACTATCTATAATTAAAAATAGTTAAGTATATACATATTGGCCCTAGTTAGAAACATTCCAAAGAATGTACACTTTTCGAAATATGTTATCGCATTTTGTAATTGTTGTAACCGGACGCAATGCCCTGACCCCTTCTTCCCAACCCTAAAGCAGACCGGATTATCAAATCCATTGTATGTAATTGTACATGTAATTTTGTCAATGCATCCTTATGACACCTGTATCCGATTTACACGCGTCGCTTTAAAAAAAACAATACAACTCTTAGATATACCCATGAAGGCATATTTGTGAATGTGTATTACAATTCTTGAATTTATTTCTGCCTTTAAATAAATAAAGGGCCTGTGAAGAATAAGAAAATGAAGAGGACTATAATGGCTTCTTAAATGTCTTTGAATGACTTTTCTGTGAACATCGCTTCTTCATGAATTTGGCCCAAATTCTTCAAAAAACTCAATTGACACACTGAAACACGTTTAACATAAAAATACATGAAAACCAAACTTCATTAAACTTTACATCATTACAATTACCGTTTTCATCATTACATTACAGATAATGATGTCAAAAGTGATTGTAACGAAGAAATTCAAAGGCAATGACATTCGAATTCATTAATCCGATTCGTTAACATCATTACGTCACACATCACAAGAATTTGAATAAGCCAGACTTTTTCATTACGCCTTTGACATTGCTGAATATTCATGTCTCATCACAGGTTTCCTTGCTCATGCCGCGGTCCTGTCTAATCTGGGTTATGAAAGTCAATTGTGGTGTCTTTTGTTTTCGTAGTACTGTGAATTAGTGTGTTTGATAATCTGAATAGGATTCCGCTTTATGCACCTCTATAAGAACCTTGAATCCTTGTATTGGGTAAGTATTACACTTCGGACGTTGACACATTTCATTTTCCTTTTTAACTGTTCATGGAAAAAACTATTAAACATTTCGGGTATCAGGTAAAATCCTAGTAATTAGTAGTATAGTAGCTTCATCATCATAATGTAGGATTCCAATAGTAAAGGAATTTTTCAAATCGGTGCAGTAGTTTCAGAGCCTTTGAGTGGAACGAAATACATCACATTCCAAATAAATACTTTACTAGCCACGTGGTTTCGCTTCTGTAGCATAATTATAATTATTTAGCATATAGTCGTCCTGGATTAATAATCTAACAAATATATTTTTCAAATCGGATCAATATTACCTGAGATTATAGAAAACAAATTTCATGTCTTTAACATGTGAAATCCAATTTGGAGATTCATGCATATTTATATTGAATAACAGTCCTAATATGGATAGAAGGGACGGCAATTAAACATGCAAAAGTTAGGCGTTCTAATTCGCACACTCAAAAAAAGTTTAAATTGGGCAATAAGGACGTGAAATTATGAGAATGAATGAGAATTTTAACAAAGCAAACTTATTTTTAAATTTAATTTAGTCATATTTTTCTATTACCAAAATTGAACTAAATAATAACACAAAAGAGGATTATAAAATCGAATACACTCTCGGATACTGTAGCCATATAACTCATGTCTGAATAAACAGTGTCCATGTAATCGTGTCGCAAACCGCCGCATCTATAACTACGATATAAGGCGCACGTTGCGGCACAGGGACAGCTACAGAAGTCAATCTCCATAGAAAACGTGCTCAAGCTACGCACACATAAACACCATTCACCGACACGATATTTCGGGTCAAGTTGGAACAGTCAGAGCGCGAACGTCATCCATTTAAGACAGAAACAGCTACAGAAGTCAATCTCCATAGAAAAAGCGCAAGTGATTATTGCGGGGCATTAAAATTCCCGGGCATTGTCAATAATAACGAGTTATATCGGACCAAGTTATTAATTGTTTTCTAGACTTCTCTATTGATCACATTGTCTGGTCATTATGAATATCGGTAATTTATCTTTAGAAAATTCGATAAAAAGCTATACTGGAGGGGGGGCAGCGAAAGAAAAGGATTTTGTTTTGATTTGATTATGATCGGAAGCAAAAGGATTTTAAGCCTTAGCCAAATAATGAGTTTGATGAAGAAAAATTGTTCAAATTTCCTTTTTTTTCAATAGATAGAGGCTTCTTTAAACAATGAAACATTGTGTTTAAGATAGTTGTGTGTTCGTGCTTCTTAACGTTTTCAATTAAGTTTAATTACCTAAAACAAGGAGAATAGTATTAATTAAACACCGGATTTTATTACTCATATTATTCAGCTCAGTAGGTGATTGATTGACATTATGTATAATGCCCGGACAATTTAATCATTTGAATAGTTTTAATCAAATTGCCATCTCAATTGTAATTTTTCACAATGCCCGGGCAATATGTATAATGACACATTTATCATTTAGTCCATAACATATACACGATTATATACCATATATAGTCCAAAAAGGAGTTGTATGTTTGCGTGTGTGTGTGTGTGTGTGTGTGTGTGTGTGTGTGTGTATGGTTATTCTATGTGGGATTATAGTCCAAGAGCTATGTGTGTTATGATTTGAATAGTCACGTTTCTGAATAAACGGCGTCCATGTAATGTCGCAAACCGCCGCATCTATAACTACCGTATACGCGCATATTGCGGTGACGCCATATGGGATTATAGTCCCAGAGCCAGTTTAAAAGATCATAATATAATCAACTATAAATCTAAGCTTTAGTTTTACGTAATAATGACACCGGTTGCGAAGATTATTTCATAATAATGCTACCATTATTCTTAATAAACATAAGCTATATGTTATTATTTATTCGTTCATTATTCATTCCAGCGCTAGTAGACCCATGGGGCGTTGCTAGCCTGCAATTATTTAAATAAATACACAAGTTTATATTCTACCAATATTGCAAAAAAAATATACAGCTCTTAAACTATGAAATTTATACCGAGGTCGGTAATTAAAATTTTATTTGTAAGGAAAATCTTTTAATGACTGAAATGATTTATATACATCATTACGAGCATGAAACAGTTGGCTTTATTTTTTATTTTAATTTACAACCGAGGGTATATCAAATTTACAAATTACAGAAAAAAATATTGGTTTTTTAACGATAACGGCTATTATTACCATTTTTCTGTTTTGCTTTTTTTAAATTATTTATGAAAACAACTTATTTTTTCACAGAAAAGGCTCTGTTTTTTTGTATAATACTAGCGACCTGCTCCGACTTCGCACGTACTATATTGAATGTTGCTTACATATAAACCTTCCTCATTAATCACTCCATTGAAAAAAAACCACATCAATATTCGTTGGGTAGATTTAATGGATCTAAACATACGAACAGACGAGCGAACAGCGATTTTTTACATAATATATAATGATTAAAAAAATATTACTTACTCCTATCCTATCTTAAATTATATTATGTATAAACATTATTCAAATACCATTTCTAGCTACAACTGCCCTAAAACGTCTCTTTAACTTTGCCAAGCTAAAAGCTTCTAACTTCAACCTCTTAACCGAGAAATCCCCACTACAGCCCGACTTAAAGTATTGGCCACGTGAAATAAAAGATTTCGATATGTGAACGTCTAGAATCTTAGATTAACCCTTACTAGATGATCTCGAACTCGACTCGAATTAATGTCACTTTTATGTTAATTTTTGTGATGTTTGTTAAAGCGTAGCGCTACATTTTAAAGCGTAGTATAAGATGTCGAAGCGTAGTACCGGTTATCTACGCGTAGCACAGCATCTCTGCATGTAGTACAGCAGGGATTCCTAAACTTTCTCGATCCACGACGCATTTACGAATTTAGTTATATGTTGAGACGCCCTAGTGTCACCTGGGGGGAATTCTAGTTTCAAATAGGAGTAAGGGGACAGATTATGGGGATGCATCAATGGGGGGAGGGGAAGCAATGAAATATACTCCGCTCGCTTCTCTATACTTCTTGCGACGTTCAGTTTCAGCGGGAACCCCTGTAGCACAGGATGATGAAACGTAGCACCGTATGTCTACGCGTAGCAGCTGAAGTCTACACGTAGCACAAGTCTAAGTTACAACGCAAATATCGAAATGAAACTGATAATTTTGTAAAATCTGTACATTGTAGAAACTTAAGGATGTTTTTATTTGGAACTAAATTGCAGACTTTGTCCTCTCACATTTGATATAAATTACAATGTTTTTAAACTTATAGTTTTAACGTTCTTTTCATATTAGCAATCTGCACCATTACTATTTTTACTTAAAGTATAAACGAGTTGAAAGTGACTTCAAATAGTAACACGAATAGCTAGCTTTTAAAAAAGAAATTTTTATCTAGGTTACATTTGAATACGAAATCTTCGATATGAACTCCGATAGCAATATAAGGATTGCTCCCACGGAACATGAACTGGAAATATTGTCAACTCAGGTATTATAAAAGACATTTGAAAATCTTAAAATATTATTTGTTCTGACCATATTTTTCACACAACGAATATCCAATTCGAAGCTATATAACTGGTTCAAAACTATATAGTGGTTCCCTTCGAGTGTGACCTCACGTTTTAATTTATAAATCAAGACTGAAAGGTCTTTACCACCAATCCACACTTTTTTGTTGGATCACATTAATGATACTCCAAATATAGACCGTATTTTTCACACAACGTTTTAATATCCACTTCAAAACTATATAGTGGCTCGCTCCGAGCTAGAACCTTACGATGTAATCTATAAATCAAAACTGAAAGATCTTTACCACCATTCAACACTTTTTATGTTGGATCATTAACGATATTCCAAAAATCGTCGGAACAACATTTATAAAAGCATACGAACATACACCCGTTGGGCTCTTCGACTCTGAGACCTCAGTTCACTCGGTCAAGAATAGGAACTACTATTCCATGAATATCTGATAAATTTATGCGTTCACACAGCATCATTCATTCCCAATTCCTTTATATTTTGAAAGTTCTATACAATAATGTAAACTGAAATAATAGACTGAGATTGATTATGTCATAGCATCTATAAACAGTTTATGATAGTGTCAGTAATAATTATTTACAGCAATTTAAATAATCTAATCATTAAATATTCTTCCTTCGTTAGAAGTAATTGTAATTTCATGTTGCAACAAGTTTAGGTTATCATTTTTGCTTTATAAAGTCACTTGTCAATTGTTAAAGTCATATAAGATAGCTCTCAGTAATCGTTCAGTATTTGCATTCATTAGTGACAGTCGCGCCTTAGTGCTCGACCGTCTTATTGGCGTCACGTCATTTTGATTGATGCGATAAATAGAAAGAGAAGAACATTGCTTCTCAAATAAAGAGTAAAATATGTTCATTTACAAAATGAATTCCTAAGCAAAGTTCATCCAATGCACTGTGATCTAAACAATACTGTTTCAAAAGCTTGTCAGTCTCGCTAACTGTGTTCCAGTTATTCAGTTACCCGCCAACTCGTTCAAATCGTTCACCGGCTGGAAACTTTTTGAGTGATTTTGTATCTCTACTTTGGAGTTAACTTTTTAACCGACTTCAAGAAAGGATACTTTACGAATTTTGTTTTCCACGAAAAATGTTTGTAGCAGATAGGTGATCGACCTGAGAAAAGTGGCAGGGAGACACCTGTGACAGGTGCTATGGGAAATCTAGGGGAGGCCTTTGTTCAATAGTGGATCCCCTACGGTTGAAAAGAGGGAGAGAGAGGTGAAGTGTTAATTGTAGGCCAAATTTTGGTTTTTTATATTTATTTTGAAGTATGTTCCAAGCTTGACTTGATTTATAGAATAGTATTTTCTTGTGACTATTTTAACGCTACCCGCGTTTCAATCATTACTTCTTTTCTACCCTTATCCTTATCTTTATAAATGCGAAAGTATTTCTGTCTGAATGTCTGTCTCTTTTTCACACCGAATCCGCTGCAGAGATTGTTTGAAACCCGAGAAAAGACATAGAATAATTTTATCCTGGAATTCCCCTAGAAAGAAAATATAGACGCGAGTGAAACCGTAGGACACAGCAAGTATTTAGTAAAATACTCTTCAACAGATTTTAAAAACGGTTTGTTATACATTATTATTAATACCAAATTTGCAAAATATACCAGTTGTTCGTAAAAACAGAAAATTCCACTAGAAGTCATCCTACCGTTCAAAATTAGCATCTATATCAAATTCACACAGCTCCATACACTTTAACGAAAGTGCCTTCCTAAAAGCAGGAATGAGACTCAGTACATCGAGACAATCTTGAGCTAATACATTTAAAGGCCCAATCCCGAGAACTCGCGACCCATACACGGTTACCTCATGAAAATGTATCAGAAAAATCAAGTGCCTTTGCCCGTTTACACTTTTGGTACAATTCAAGAGAGTAAAAATTTGGTAAATCATACTAATATTATAAATGCGAAAGTTTGTGAGGACGTTTGTGTGTAAGCGTGTATGTTACTCTTTCACGCAGAACTACTGACCGATTGTGATAAATCTAGTCTACTTTTAATCCCGGAGTTACCACGGAATCAGAACTTACGTGGTTGATTCCGTATTGCGGGGCGCGGCTTGTGCTAAATAACTAAATGAATGATGCAAATTGAGTCCCTTTTCTCACGAAATAACATCTTTCATTTAAAATAAAATAGTTTTTGTCTACTTTTCAGAAAAACCTAACCTTAATAATGAACAGACGAGTATTTATTATAACCTATTTATTACAAAAAGATACAAAACGTTACGATTATTTACGTGATATTCGAATAAGACTAAAAATCGTAACTATAGGAAAACGGTTAAAAAAGTAAAAAAGTAAGTAAAACTTCTGCAAGGCGGAGGCTTAAATGTACTTTTGTTTATGATATTACATTCATTACATCCCTTTTCAAAATGAAGTTGAGACTTTATTAACGACTTTTCATATTAAAAATGCATCTTAGGAGGTAAAAAATTCTAGAGAAGAAGTAAAATAAACGGTGTCCTCATTAAAATGACAGAAGAGACATACATGAGTTACTTAGTGTTAAAAACAAGTGTTTAATTGAGCGTAAGTGGCGGGTATACAGCGATATCTTCCAGGCAACCTTAGGCTATAAGAAAAATTAGTAATTATAGATTAAAAGATGTGTATAACTGAATAAACAAAATTGTTATTTATTATTGCATTTTGTACATGCTACATCCAAAATATTTGTAATTCCACCAAACCGCTGCCGCTCATAGCAAGCATGAACCGCATAAATATTCAGCGTGGAGCGAAGATCTCTTATTAATGAAAAAGGGTCACAAGGTATTTTAATTCAACTACGTGCTAAAGGCCGACGCACGTGCGTGAGGAGAGGTGCTTTGGCTTCTCGGTGTAAATATAGATGATCGAGGAACATTTTGTGTAACTAATATTAAAAATAATGTTAAAAAATTTGTATAAAAAAATTCATTTGAATTATGAATTTATAATCATGGTTAGAACTTACATGTTAAAAGTTGGAATTCTGGATACGATTTCGATCAATTAAACCATGAAGTAAAAAATATCTGGAATGGTTCATAATAAATATTAAAAATCTGATGTTTCTTCGTTTTAATTCATGTGTAAGGCAATAATTAGTATCACGGAAAATACACAAGATAAAAATTGTAAAGTTCGGTATCGTATCAATTCTATTAAAAAAATGTTAAGATCACATTTCTTTTCGAAAAGTAGGGTGTTTAATAAAACTTCATGTAATCCTTAAATTATATAAACTGTTTTAATAACAAAATATATTTTAGTAAATATTGCACCGAATTAAAACAAGTTAACAATACCCAACGTAAAAATTATCTCATAAAAATGTATAAACTTTCATTAAAATCTTCCATCCGGTCACTGAATGCCTCATCACAGTCTCAGTAATCTAGGATTACTCGGGGCCAGTCATTTCTTACAAAGCTCCCGTATTTCACGTCGGCATCAACACTGCCCCAGTAATTACTAGAGGCTAAACCTTAAGAACCGAACACTCTGTTAAACGTCCCAGCGGAGTAAACCATACATTATCACCTCTTTTATTTGACCCCTCAAATCCTCTCAAACATCCAAATGTTCATACAAAACGAGAACAACGATAGATCAAGTTATACTAGTTTCAAAAACCTCCGGATGGCTATAAGATCTCCAGTAAATCAAAGGGATGTTAAGATGTCCCTTTGATCGGTTGGAATCTAGACTTTATTCAACGGTAATAAGTTTGCTTTTTGTTCAAACTTGTGGTATATATAAATCAATTTGTAAGTTGTACCGAAATGCTTCGAGTCCGAAAGTTTAAGGAGAATTGTTTGCATATATTTCGTAATTATTTAAACAGAAACTAGAGCGATTTGAATACTAAATAGTTAAACTGGACAGGGATTTGGAAAGCGAACAACAAACAATTGAATTTAGAATAGTTTGCAATCTTCAATTGATTTGCGAAGTTGGGTAAATCTAGCTTATTTTGCAATTCACAATATTGATTCTTCGTTCGCAAATATTGCCATAACATAAACTTCATGCAGATATATTTATTTATCAGGATATTGTGATCGTCTAACAGTAGTATTATTTTTTTTTAAGTCAATAATATGTATATTTCAATTATTTTTATCAAAGTCACACAAGGACGTAGCAACACCGCTAACTTCCTAAATCATGGCTGTTTAGACTTTTGACAGAAAAATCGCAATAACATTTTTTGCCCCCACCCGGGATTCAAATCCGAGACCCCTCGATCTCTAGTTGAAGTCTTCTCTTTTACCTATCTAGTTAAACAGTTACACACCTTGTTTGAGCAAGATTACTATCGAAAGAGCTATTTCCTCCCGTTTACCTGTTTCCTTTATTTGTTGAGCAGGAACTTTTATGTAACTTGATCACTTTTTACAAAGAAATGTGATACTTCCAAAGTATAAAGGCAGCTCCATTAGTATAAAAAGGAAATTTCAAATAAAAAGAAATGATCAAAGAATCGTAAGTTCCAAAGTTTGAGGTTCAGAAACTTAACACCGTTTTGGCGAAATATCTTTATTTTTAGCTGTTTAGAACATTTTTATGGCAAATGGTTGAATACAAAGCTGTAGGTGACAGGTCGGTGAATACATTTTATTATTTATAGATATCAATAACGGACATTTGGACATGGACTATAGATGCTGAAAAGAAATAATAATAATCAGTCTTTTGTAATAACTATATGTATGTAATATATGTTTTCCTTGCATTCGTCGTCCATAGATCAATTATTTGGATCAATGTATTTATTTTATGTATTTATTTATTTCACTCTTTAATTTACTATACAATTTATTTTATTTTTATTTTTATCTTGTGTTCTGTTTTTTTTTTGTTATTTCTCAGTCTGAAACTTGTAACATAACAAAAGCCATTTTAAGCCATTTTGTTCTTCAAAGTTGTGTACAGTGATAAGGAACTATTCTGTAAACTGTAACTGTACCTGTTACAATAAATAAATAAATTACATAATTAAGACCTAGAATGTTGGTTCACACAGTACAGTACATTGGGCTGCCTTATCTAAATACATATATTTTTATTTCTTATTCTAAAAATGTGTGTATATTATCTAAATAAATATATGTATATAATTGATCTATTGACCCCTAATTAAATGTGTAGGAAAACAAAAGCTAGTCTTTCTTCTCTTTAATATAAATGCTTTAAATTACATAGCAAAATATAAGACACAACATGTAGTGAGAATTGTATAAAAGGTCCTTCGAGACAGAGGTTTAAAGTGACAGATGCTGACGCTCGCATTTATTACGTGGACTTTTATTTCTACTGTGATATATTTAACCGACTTTAAAACTGTTTTAAATCTCTTTTACAGACTTTTTTATAGTTTTGTTTCAAATTGTTATTTTCACATTCATGTTTTTAAGCACGCCTTATAAATTAATGTATGTATAAACTCTTAATTTTATGCACCAGTAGCAATCTTCCAGGCAACCCGTGGTCAGAGAAAGACATAAATCTCGAGTACAGAGAAGGCAAAGTAAATTACATTGATCGATCCAAATAATTATTAATTACCATTAATTCATTCATATTGATAAAATGGAAATTAAAACACATAAAATAAATAAAATTCTTTAGTAGTAATAATAACCTATTCAATGAAATTCGCGTTCAGTTTTAGCCTCAAAAATTACATTTTCTTGTTATAAGACAAAAAATCAATAATATAAAAGGATTTTCAAATGGCAAAAATAATCCTTAACATAGAGAAGACTCTATACTAGTTAATCTCTTAAGAAAAATTCCTTCAAACCTTTCCATACAGTCATTGCAATTGTTAGCCCCTGCAGTAAATTCTGCAGTAAATAACGGAGGGAACCGGGGGGCAAGCTTATGTGGAATCTTTATTAATAGAGCCGGCCTGAGTGACACGGACAGATGGAATGTTTAGCCGTAGATAGATGTTTGGATTACAGCTTAGTTTTGAAGGGTGGAGCTGATTTTTTTTACCGAAGTTTACCATTTTTGTTTTTGTTTTCAGACCTGTGTATTGATAAAACGTCCATATAAAATCTATAAATAAAACATCAAAAATTATTGGAAATTAATTGACGATATAACCATATTGTAGCATTAAGTATGTGATCGTGCGTTTTCGTTCAAAAAAGTATAAGAAAGAATCACTTCTAAAGATGAAACTAATACAAATAAGAATAACTTTTTGCAAAAAAATCGAACTGACCTCGTCACATTAAAAAGTACAAAATAATTTTTATATTATTTTTGGAATCTAAACAAAGGTGACAAGATTTTGCACCGTCTTTTTCCAAATTGGTCTATAAGAGTCAGATGTATACGGTATCATAAAAAATACGGTCGAATTGAGAACCTCCTCCTTTTCTGAAAGTCGGTTAAAACATCCAGTTTTCTCTACATCTGCAACTAATCCATATTTCAGTAAAAGCATATTGCGATTTCAGTACGCGTCAGATAGAATAAAAGCCACTGGATTATGAGAGGGTCTTCACAATGTTTAATGCTCTAATATATCACATTTGTACCGAAGGCAATAAAGCAATTTTATTTTATTTCTCGAGGACAATAGAAACTTTCTTATTGAGATTCTAATGTACACAATATAGTTAACATTGTATTAACTGACTCGACATCTTTCTTTTAACCGTTGATTTATTTGTCTGTTTACTAAATTATAAAGGTAATATTATACTTAATATTATTAATGCTAAAGATCTTTGTTTATTTGGATGTTTTTCACTAGATTACGATAAAATGACTGAATGTTTATGTATATAATTTAGTATGAAGATATATTTTTGTTTTTTCACAGGTATATACGAATAAGCCACAAGCCGCAGTTGTCCCCAAAACTGAAGTGAAATTCAGTCTAATGTATGCGCCTGAGTTATGGAAAATTGGATATTTTGTGTGAGCTTCACCCAGACGAGCCGTGGTGGACATTTGAATGGTATTACCGTTCAAATGTCTATATCTATATATCTATATTGCAGAAAAAATGCCATTGATAGATTTTTCGGTATAGATATATATCTATATTGCAGAAAAAATGCCATTGATAGATTTTTCACGAATTAAAATTTTCAATAATATTTTTTTTGTGTGATGATTCTGATAGTTAGCCAGAAAGGCTTGTACTGTTTAAAGCGGAGGTTACAGGCAAACTGAAGGTACACCTAGGCTAGCGACATGCCTAAGGGCGTCCCTTTTTGAAGGGGATCAAGAACCTCGGCTTGGGCTGTCGCAGGGCAGTCAATATCTCTCGCACACTTCGTTTTATTCAAATTTTAAGATTAAAGATAGGATGCGCTTTATTAAAACCCTATAAACATAAACAAAAAATATTTTACAGTAAAATATTTTTATATATAATTTAAATCAAACAAATTAACGTACCGAAGGGTGAAATAAAACATTAAGAAAGTCCACGTAGCGTATAAATAACGTGAACTTAGTATAACTTCCCATAAAATTGTTCACTATAATAAAATTCGACTGTAAACAGTTACTATCGAAAGCTAATCTCTCGTGACGCATTTTTTATTAGAACGAGATTAAGTCCACAATTAACTTGAAAAGTACGATCTTAATTATATTATATCGAAACAATTTATATTGTTCAACATTTTTTTAAAGGAGGGAGTTGGTCTTTGCTACGGCACGAGTTGGACTTAGGAAAGACAGCTTTTGCGAAAGACTTTTAGGTGTTTTTGTTGTTTTTTATACATACATGTCTGTATTTCTCCTTTCATCAATTTATTTTTGTGTGAGTTTATAAAAACGTATCCAGGGCTTTAGAAATCGGGAAAATATATCAGTTTGTATTTAAACTAAATTATAATAAATAAATAAATACATCTCACATCTCACATCGGAGTTACTTTTATTATTTGTGTGTCTAATATTTGCTTCTTATGCAGACTCACAAAGCCTGGTGGTGATTGGATGAAATAATTACAAAGCAATGAACCTGATTTTTATACCATATTTTCGACTACTCAAACGGTCTTTCATGAAGCTATCCAAATTCCGTTCATATAATTTTCTTGATGAAGGTAAAGAATCGGTAGTGACATGATGACAAACAGTCCCGAGTCACACTCTTGCGTGTGGGCTTCCAATAAATTATTGAAGTCAGCGGCCAGCCCACTACGCATAAGTTTTGGGGACTATGCGTCGATTTTCATGAAATACCTTTTATTAAATGAATCAAGACGCTTTATCTAGTAATGTAGTGGATGTAAGTAAATCGCATTACTAATAGTAACAATTGTTATATCTATGATTAATATTATAAATGGAAAATTTGTTTGTTTAAGGACGCAAACCTTCGAAAATACCCCAAAATCAAAATTCGAAGAGAATTCAAAAATTACGACTCAGATGAATAAATGTCCCTACACAACACATCAATACTCTACGCATTAAATCCTCTCCTTATCTCTTTCCCTTCCTTCAAGGCAGCAAGGCATCTACGACACTTTGATGTTGTAGATGTTCATGGGCTGCAGTCAGCCACTTAACATCAGGTGAACCGCACGCTCCACTTGCCTGCATAGAAAAAACAAAACGCTTTTCTGCTACTATACATTATTCACAATAGTTTTAACTAAACAGGATCATTACTGACTTGTGGTAAAGGTCTACTGACTTTACTAAGAACGTTAAAAAGACGCGCTAAGTACACTACCTCGTATAGGTGGCGTAAACCTGTGTTATTTATGAATATTTTTTCCATACACGGGAGTGGGTTGTATTACTATTCAATAAAATTTATATTACTGCATATGCAAATACATTTTAATAATTTAATATTTTATTGATTTAGAAGTAGTAAAATAACGTTTTTCATAAAATACCCTCGCCTCTCCTCACCTGATTAATAACATAAAAACACCTCCACACATTTCGACAACATTAACGCCTCTATAAATCCATTTTAATATTTCCGCGTTCCTCAGCTCATAAAAGATAGCAAGCACATGAGAATAAAGAAACCTATAGAGCTGCCGAAAGAACAGAGAAAACCACAGAGTCGCCGAAATTTAACAAAAAACATGGCCATTACATTGATATATTTTCGCACAATCGCGACACATGAATACAGATCGCTTCATTATCCATAACGAGAGTCTAGACTAGAATAATCTTTGCTATAAATCCAAAAAAAAAACATTGGTGACCGCAGATATGAAAGTACAAATATTATAAATGTACAAAGTTTTCTTTGGGAAAGGTCGAATTTTACAACAAAAGATATAATATACTTAATAGTATAAAGAGTAAATTTTTGTATAATTGTTTGTTTGTAATGTTTTACTACTAACGCTACTGGATCGATTTCAATTTCCGATTCTTTCACAATTATAAAGCCGCATCTTCACTGAGTGACACAGGCTATATAACACAATGAATGAATGAATGAATGAATATTTTCTTTTATGCACCAGTAGTAAACCTAAATAATACTAGAAATAAAAATAAAACTATACACAAAAAGGGTGGCCTTTTCGATAATGAGCGATCTCTTTCAGGCAACCCGTGGTTAGGGAAAGACAGAAATCTCGAGTATAGAAGGCAAAGTAAGTGCACAACACAGAGTATACTAGTAGAGACATACATATTATTAGAAATATACTAAAAATGCAAACAATACATAAAATATATACTTAATTCAGACACAGGATCCATAAGTACAAATCATACTATAGCAAATTTTCAAATAAAAAAAAAACAAATATAAAAAGACTACATTTGTAGCCATAACTTTAAGAGCCTGGTGGTAATTAGTCTATCTTCGAGACAACGTATTACTATCCTATATCCTATACCTATCTATAAGAAGCTACCGATCGCGACGATCTGTCTGCGATCAATAAAAAAAACATTAAAGTTACGCCAAACAAATTACATTAAAAAATCGATAATTTTCACTTAATTGATCAAGACAGTCTAACATCACTACATAGTATAAAACAAAGTCGCTTTTTCTGTCATGTGTCATGTTGTATGTCCCTATGAACGCTCAAATCTTTAAAACTACGCAACGGATTTTGATGCGGTTTTTTTTAATAGATAGAGTAACCCATGAGGAAGGTTTTTATGTATAATATCATCCATTAAACCCGTGCGAAGCCGGGGCGGGTCGCTAGTACCCAATAATAACTGATTTTATGAATCGTAGCCTATTCAAAATGGCGTCCATACGAAAATGTCGCCCTAATTCTTACACTAGCATTGCTCCGCCATGAAATAGGTCAAACCCGGGCAAGGTACCCATTAATGTTCTTTTGTCATCAATCTTTCCCTAAGACTAAACAGTTGAGGCTGACGAAGCACCTACTTCTGTTATTTATTGGTGACAATGACATTTAACTTCAGAAGAACCACATGCTGTTTTTCTTGCTCTTTAAATACTATCAAAGACCATAAATGCTTGTTAAATATTTGATAGATCTTAAACAATTTAATGAAAGGAAAGCATATGATTTCCATTTATGAACAGTGCCTATAAAAATAAAACGTGTCATTTTACTTACGTATTACAATAATTTAATGATATATTAATAAAAAACAATCTTTTTGCTTATATATTCCCCTCAGCTTCCACTCCGCTTACTTTATATCCTATTTTCAAGACTGCATAAACAACATCCTGAATAACTCAATCATTAAAGCGATGTGTTTTAATTCAACGTTATGTCACATATCACATCTGCATGTGTGTGTTAATCATATTATGTTGCATTTTTTCAAACACTCTTATACGTTAACTTATTGCTCAAAGCGCACTTCTATTTCACCGTTAAAAAATACGGTTAAAATTCTCTTTGAAACAATCAATTAGCCGAAATAAGCGTGTAAACTAAGAGCGCTAGTGATCCGCGAGGGGAAATGGAGACCTATTAGCATAATGAAGGCGGACGCATAAAACTCGATCGGACGTCGACTTAGAAATACAGAAGTGAAAAAACACGGTAATGTTCCAGAACTTTTAGTGAAATAACAGTGAAGTAACTATCGTGTACTGAACAAATGTTGATTTAAGTAGGTGGGACTGGTTGAATGATTCTTATGGTGTTCATACGTACATTTTTAACATTTTATTCACTACATATCGCAATACTTGCTTCCTCTGCAATATTTTTCCTACGCCTAAATGTTTCCTGGTAGAAATCGCCTAGAGCGATAAGGCCACACGTTGTACGGAATTCTGTATGATTAAAATTGAAATATTTGTATGAATTTGTAATTATTGTACAATAATGAGTTTCTATCTATCTACATCATCGTTTTAAAGACTTTGTCTGAAATGTAATGTTTGCTCCCTTGTTTCTTGTTAATAAAACGGTATTTTATTTAATCTAGCTAGATTAGTTTAGTTGCAGACAAAACTTTCTTCGAAAATTCAAATTGTATTTTTTTCACATGTTTTTACAAAAAATGATTATGATGTTTATCGTGTTTTATACGTGATTTTGGCACAAAGCGTTTTGATTTCTATATAATAACAGGATGACACTTCTAGGAAACTAATTCCACGTGGAAGTATTGGACAAGTTTGATTGGTATGACGGCGACAGGCGGAGTTTTTAATGGCATTCTCATAAGCTTGTTTTTGGTATACTGATGACAGGAACCGATATTAACTGCAATAGATTATAGAACTGCAATAGTTAATAGCTCCAATACATAAAGATACATATAATCTCAAATATTTTATATACTTTATATTTATATTATTTTATATATGACAATAAGCTTTGTTTGTGGTGCTAAAGAGTAAACTTATAGACAATATATAAGAATAAGTGAAGGGGCAAGTAGGTAGGTTATGCCAGATAGAGGTATTTTCCACGTGTCCACCACGTAGGTTTAAATTGTAAAGATAATGCGCAAACTATTAACCTAAAATAGATAGACGGAAAACCACAAAAATTTGTATAAATAGATCGTTTTACTGCATGTAGTAATGTAATTAAGCGTGGCAGTATTAGACAATCAAACTTGTTGTGGTATGATAGCGATAGGCGGGGATTTTGTCAGCATGAATAGCGTTTGTTTACAAGTTTAAGTTTATACACGTATGTGAAAAGCCCTTGTCATGTCAATAGGTAGTATTTTTCACATCACCTAGGCTTTAGTGATAATTCGACCGCCAACCGTGGTAACCACTTAACTAAATAAGGTCGGCAAAAAAGCAAATATTGGTATAAAAAATCGTTGTATATGGCGCATCTAGTGACGTAATTCAGTGTGTCAGTATTGGACAAGTTTGATTGGTGTGACGGCGACAGGCGGAGTTTTTAATGGCATGGATAGCGCTTGTTTATGGATGCTGAGGAATTGCAATTTGCTCGATATTAGATCGAAGGTTATCATTTTATTTTGCTTTGAGTTTCGTACTTTAAAAGGGTGTTTCATAGCAGTAAGTCCTTCGTTTACACGTACCTAATTATAACTTTTAATATATTTTTCCGTCGAATTAAATTTTCAGAGAAGATCAACATCAACAGCTTGTAACTTTGGAAACAAAAATTGAAATATGTTTACAATGACAAGTAATAGAGTAGGAAAAAAATGTATATAGTTAGGTCAATGACTTACATCGCATATATCATTAGGTACTACGCTAAGCCTAGAACAGTTGTCGAAAACCAAAGAATCAATAAACTAAATATTAAGACCACTAAAACTAAAACCACAACTATCCAAACTTTAAGATTTCTTGTCGAACCATCAGAAAACTTTAGTGTAAACCTGGAAAAACATGAGAAAATTCTCATTTTAATGGTGTTTGTTTTCAATAAGGGCCATGTTTGCGCAGGCCGTGGGAAAACACACGTGAGATCAAGGAAACTGTGACCAAAGCTGAAGATGCTCGAAGTTCGTTCTAAGAACTTGATTGATTTTTTCAGCGGGAGTGAACTAAGAACTGTTTTTAAAGATTTAAAATAGGGTTTTATAGATAGGGTTTGCATGGCTTAAAGTTTTTATTTCTTTTATACACATACTGTATTTTATTTTATTACAATATAGAGTAATACTAATGAGTATACAATTATTTAAATAAAAAAATGCATAAATTATAAGACCTAAGAAAATCTTTAGAGAACTTAAACTCTAATTGTTTGTTATTCTTCTATACAGAGCATAAAAGATTTATATATGTGTAATCAGCGGCCATATTCCAAAAAAACGCTTTTTATTTATTATATTAAAAATGCACATAATTAACATAGTTACCTCAACTCGAGTTAACTGCAATTTATATTTCACCAACTTCTGAATTGACCCACCACAGCTAAGCTGGCATAAAATTGCCTCAAAAGCACTTCCAAGCTTTTGAATAAATTATTTCGCAGCGAAAATAAAACGTACATTTCATCAATAACTTTCAATTTTAATATCGCTTTTGTAATTATAACTTACTTTTGAAATACAATTAGTGTTTTAACACTAATGAATATTGTTTGCAATGAAGTAGTAAATTTCAAATGTTCTTGATGAAGTAGTTGTTCTTTAAATTTAAAATGTGCTGCGAACGATTTTCATTAGTATTATATTGATTACGATGTTTGAATTTAGATAGTTTTTAAATAATTATTCTTGTAATAAAGTAATTGTTATATGTTTATGTGTTATTTCGGGTTATAAAAATATGGTCCGACTTGTATTACAAAACTATCCAGAATTGCCTTGTTGTAATGAGACTTGAAAGTAATTATTAATGTTGTTTTACAGTTACTGTTTTAATAAACACGAGCGACTTACTACTCACCAAACCCTCTAGCCTCTTACGAGACCCGTGGGTAGATAAAGAGTGGCTTTGCTGGCCTTTGGACATACATATAGGCTCAACTCTTAAAGGGACCAATTTCGAATTTGTTTGGAAATACCGCAGCTGAAAGTCGTCTTCTTATCACTAATGCGTGGTAAACTTTAACAGTTAGGGATTTGTACTCAACGTAATATCGAGTAATTTAAAGTCGTAAATCTCAGAACTTTTAACCCATAAACGCCTCTAGGGGCCTATAGGTGCCCAGATTAAACTTGTGCCAATAATTCGGCAACTTTGCAATATGTTGCTTCGCTTGACGAAATATTCGGAAGGGGACTTACTTTGTTGATTAATTTACGTTTCTAAGGGATTTATTGACTTCAGGTAATTAATATGTTTAGTACGCGAACTTATGGTGTTGGAATTGTGTGGAAATTTAAGGGTATTGAATAATATTACTAATTATTATGACAAAGTAAATTGACGACCCGATTGGCTCAGTGAATACAGCAATGTTCTATTACGCCGGAGGGTGTGGGTTCGATCCCCACGGGCACAGAATTATGAACATTGTAACTTTATATCTGGGTGTTAATTTATCTATAGAATGTATTTATTTGCAAAAAAGTATGATTAATTGTTCATTTATATACTTTCCATAGTACAAGCATTGCTTACTTTGGGACTAGATGGCGTTGTGATAAATGTCCAGGAATATTTATTTACTTAAAACCTTAAGGCTTATGGTACAAAAGTTAGTATGATCAGATGTTTAGGGTCCAGTACCTAAAAGCTAAGAACAGGACATTATTTCTGAACCTCTGCTTTCGTATGTTTTCCATCAATATTTATAACTGTAACAGGAAGACGCAATGTTCAAAGAATATTAAGTTCTATATTATAAAAAAAATCATTAAATATAAATAAAGTAAATTTTAGCGGCGGGCTCCTTTACATCAGACGTGATTGCTTTTAATTATATTACAATGTAGTGTTTTCTGACGAATAAATGTTTTTTTGTCTTTCTCTTTTCGGGTAATAAATATATTTTATCACCCGAACTTATGGTGTTCGTTGATTTGTGAGCCAATGTTTGGCTATAAAGATATTATATTGAAATATATTGTCTTAACGAGGTCTTACTACTGTTGGTCCTAAGTTTCTATGTTATGTTTCTGTTAATTATTCGATATTTAGTTATGTTTTGTACAACTTCAAGTAATACAAGTACTTACACAATTATGATTTTTATCAAAAGGTACAAGTTGACCTTTGTAGAAATCTGTAGATGTGTATACACAAACGTAATTACTTTTATTTTAGTAATTTCTTGTGTTTGTTTTAACGCGAGTACCTTCATTCTATTAAATAATATATTTTTTTCACGACGGGTACGCAAGGCTACTGAAATAAAATAACATTAAACATTCAATAGAGCAATCATCACGTTTAAAATTCTTTAAAAAGTGTTTTGTTTTTATGTAGCATCCATATTCTGTTAGTCTGTTTCAAACTTTTTTATAGAGCAATATATCGGCTGACGGTCCCAAATCCCTACCATGAGTAATTTGTAGTATCCGTTTTTCAACGAATACAATAAAATAGAAAAACCTTTATTGTTCTAAATCCTTACTAAAGTCACTCTGTATGTCTATTTGTCTCTTCTTCACACTTGAACCATTGAACCGATTTGGATGAAATTCTTTACAAAGATAGTTTGAACTTTGACGAAAAACATAGGTTAGATTTTATCCCGAAAATCTCATGTAAAGGGAGTTGAAGCAGGAGAAATCGAGGGCCACAGCTAGTATTAAATAAAGGTTATATATCTTTTATCGAAAATTGCTTTGAAGAAAAAACGTTATAGTTTTTGATATATGACATCTTTACGAATACCACAAACAAAGCACACTTTATAGTTATTAGTTATATAAAAGTTTCGGCTACAAATATTTGCTTTTCTTGACAAAATATGAAGTTTATGATTGCGTATCTCGCTCAATTAACTTTATGTACTATTCTGGATGTGCTCCAGATTTTATTGTTAATGGAAATCATTTATCTTCTCTTATCTATGAAGTATCTTCAAAGTTTGTACATTTGATTTTTGTATTTACTAATGCACTAGTATTTGTTGCTTATCTTAACTTTTTACGACTTTTTAAATTTTGAAGTCCAACACTCATAAATTATGCCACCCGGTTCTGGTGGCCAATTTTAATAGATACCAGGTACGCAGGAGATATTATAGTGCACAAGTATTTTCGCAAACACAGGTGCACTCTCTATTCCTTCACTCTTATAATCCGATGGGACGGCAGACCGACACGACCGGAAAGAGATCAGGCGCAGGACCGGCGGTTTTACGTGCTCATTGAGGGTGTTCCAACACCGCCAGCTTCCAGACTTAGGGGTATTATTGAGACTTTTTTTAGAAACATCTCAATAATATTTTTTGGCCCCACCCGAGAATTGAACCCCTCTCGATCTCTAGTCAAAGATGCAACCAATAGTTCAACGAGGCACTAACTATGATATATATTCATGTTTATTTCAGTTTTTTTTGCGCCTTCGCGATCCGGTCAATTTATTTAATCATCTGCTATGCAAAAAAATTATTTTGTTTAAAAAACTATGTTTACCACATTTTAAATTTACATTTAATGACTATATATAAAACCGATCCGCAATTTCATCAAACTTTAATTACCGGCCTCAAATTAATAACCCCAATCGGGCATCACCAAATATATAATTTAAACCCGGCCCACGTACGCCATTGAAGTCATAAAAGCTTAAAGCTGAACACTTCATACAATACAAATATATGCAGTGTTGAAAGGTGATAGAAAATTGAATTTCCACCCCCAGAGATTGGAGCTTCGGCCCGACATTCTTATTAAATTCGTTGTCGGCTGGTTGTTTAAATTTTATGCGAAATTCCGTGACTGTTAAACACCTGAAGATCTTATCATCACTGTGGAAATATTTTCATAACATTGCACGTTGTCGGTATATGATTGTATTACGAATAAGTAAAGAGTATTATTTTGCATATTATAATTTTTTATGTTATATACGGTTTGATTAGTGTAACCAGTGTTTTAATGCGTTGTTCCTTATTACTATGAGTACCTATAAAAAATACAGAAATTTGTAGTCCACGCTAGCGTAGCTGCGGGTGGAAAGGTAGTTATTTATAAAACAGTATTATTAAAATGAACCGATATGTCATCCTTATGTTTGTATCATTTGATGTTTATAAAATTGTTTGCGCCATACATTTATCAAATACATCGCATACTTATATATAAAATCATTTGATCGCAAGGCGTTCAGGATTCGAGTTAGTACATGGTTGAAGGAATTAATTCATGTCTTTATATTGTAGATGTTTTTATAAACATATAAAAACAATACACAAAAGATCGATAAAAATACCACTATTAACGTTCTTACATAAATGACGATATTTTCATTGATCTGTATCCCGAATCTAACGCGAGCAAAGAAGCTACTTAATTATATATTCTCATGAATATTTAAGCTAATCAATTGTTTAATATAAACATTGATCACTCAGGCGTAACTGCGGCTGTGGTAACGAGCCGTTAATCGAATGACTAATTTGGTAATAGTTTAATGTATCTAATTATGACTGAATAAACAGCTTGGGGCTAGAAAGTGATAGTTAAATATTAGCTTCATTAAAATCTAACTTTATGAAAGTTCGTGGAAAGACTTTTGTTCAGGGGTTTGATTCTAAATCCACGTTTAGAGAATGGAGTTATTGTAGGTTTCTGGTGGATTGAGTTACTATTGTGTTAATAATGATATGCCTGGACTCAGATTTACCTTTTTTATGACAGATCATGCAAAGGAGCAAGTGGGTCTACTGAGGTTAAGTGATGTAGATGAGTGGACAAATACTATCTTCTCTTGAAGGCCAAATCGATTTTCTTAAGTTTCTCAATTTACGGTGAACAATCATAGAAATGTTATATTTAACTTTGAATATAATATGGAAAACATGTGTTCGTCGTTTGTTGAAATTTAAATTACAACATTATTCACGACCGGTTTCGAACATAATAGAAATAAATATATAAATGTATGTATTAAGTGTTAAATATAAACATTTTCAATGAATGTAATAGTCAACTAGAGTGTAAAGTAATCCAGAGCTGAATCACTTGCTGTCGTTGTAAAACACGCTGTATGCGACGGTTAAATCTACGAAATTTATCTCGCTAATAAGAGTGCGTGTCTATTAGACATATTATTGTGTTTATATGGAAATTTATACATTATTTGCCTTGTATAATAATGGTTTCACACGCGTATCTTCTGATCCCGTGGCAACTCCGGAATTAAAAGCCTATATGTTATTCTGAATCCTTATGATCATAATCGGTTCAGTAGTTTCGCGTGAAAGAGTAACAAATATAAATACATCCTAACAAACTTTCGAAGTTATAATATAAGTAGAATATACAACTCCTGAAATTATCAAGGAAGTAAATATTTATAGAAATCATACGTTTAAAATATCCACTTATCGTGTTTCATAATTTAATAAATAAATTATTGATTGTTAATTGCATTTAAGCTAAGAAAACTAAATTTCTTAATTCCGTCTTCATTTTAACTTTCCTCAAAAATGTTACGATCTAAATATTATAATTATATACGTTTAACAGGACAAGTGAGCAAGCACCCTTACAATAGAAATAAATTGAGATGAAGCGTTGTGTGTTTACTGCGCTCGTGTAATCTTAATTGTTTGTAACATTCGGAACTTTATTACTGTGCTTTATACCTAAACTTATTATACTAAGTATACAACTAAAACCGAGGATTTATGTGTAGACATAATTATATGAATGGTGTTAGAAAATATAACAATTCGAAAATTATTTTATGTATTACTGTGTCCCGCGGTTTCATCCGCATATGTGCAAGTGAGCAATCCTGTGGGATTTCCGAAATAAAAAGTATCCTATGTCCTTTCTCGGGTATCAAACTATATTTGAACAAAAATTTTATCCAAATCGGTTCAGTGGTTTAGGCGTGAAGCAGAGATAGACTTACTTTCGTATTAATAATATTAGTAAGGAATAATAGTATATACAGTCGCATGAAGCTCTTAAAAAATTATTTGAAACGTGCTAAAATTAATTGGCCTAATACCCTTAAAATATAATCTTTCTAATAAATGTCTCTATCCGTTACTGTCAGATGTAGTTACAAGGGAGAACAACTCCTTAATAGCGAGGGAAACGAACAAATCACCGGAAACGTTGCGGTGCACTCCCTGAGGAGTAGCCCTCTGATGCATTTAGTGCACAAGTCATGAGAGATAGCGTGGGCGGAATGAGCGAACGAGCGGAGCGGATTTTTCTAGAAGATTGTCATGTGCACGCTCCATTCCGGACAAGTTCAATCGTTCAAATATTTATATAATAAATATAAATAAAAAAAATATTCCAGGACATGAAACACAACGCTATCTAGTCCTAAACTAAGCAAAGCTTGTACCATAGAAACTAGATAACTAATAGTCATACTTAAACATACTTTTTTGTAGATACATACATACTAAAGATAAATTAACACCAAGACACTAGAAAATTGCAATGTTTATCACATCATAATTACATTATCGTATTATAATAGTTCATCGCAATAGATCATATTAATAAAACAAGACTTATAACTCACATCGGTTGTACCTAATAAACTAGTGCGTTGAATCCTTGGCCCTTATTAGCTAGTCTTCTTAAATTGAATAAAATATATACTGATAAAACATTGCTTATGACTTTCACCAAACGCGAGACAACTGCAAATAGCAGCAAATAGAAGACATCACAGCTTTGACGGATCCCTTGCACCTAATAAACTATTGCGTTGAATTCTTGTACCTTAATAGCTACAATTCTTAAACAAACTGTATAAAACGTATACTGATAAAACAACGCTTATAACTTGCACCAAACGCGAGACCACTGCAAATAGCAGCAAATAGAAGACATCAGTCCCCACAGCTTTGACGGATCCATCCCTTGCACCTAATAAACTAATGCGTTGAGGTTTCTTGGTCCTCGGAGGGGATGTTTCTTTAATACGAGCAATGGACGACAATTACGTACTAATAGCTATTACATTTGTTCCATAATAAATAGATAAAATTGTATATACGCTTATTGTGGACATTTTAAAATCAACAAAAGTTAAAGAAAGAGTCTTTGACGGATTAATCCTATACACGTAATTAGGTAATGCGATTCTATTTCTAGGAGCAAACTTACGAGAGGTACGTTTAGAGTTAAACCTCCTAGATTGGAAAAACCATACTCCAGACAAATATTCACCTATTTGACCTCCCTACAGATTTCGCCCATCTTCAAACTAAACATTAACTTTTGTCTAAACATACCCTATGAAATTTAATCAAGATCGGATAAACAATACTCAAGTTATGGACTCAATGTTGTAAGATTTTCAAGACAAGAAAATATGTCTGTGACTAAATTTTACTCTGGGCTACTTTCGGTACTTGTCAATGGATTTAAAAACAAAATACATCAACGTAACTCTACCGTAAGCGATAAGGTTTCACCAGAGTTAAACAGTGAAATATTTTCCCCATTAAAACCAATCGTTCTAAACAATTGAACTACCATTATAAAACGCTCGTGTTCTTATCATAGCCAATAAATCCGAGTCAGTCACAAATTGCAGCTGCCATCAATCTGCGGTGTGATATAGTTGCACGTCGTACCTTTAAGGGCTAGTATGTGTGGTTCATCTAACAGCGGGTATTTGGGGAGCAATGAATATTAAATTATGCAAGAAATCACATCCAATCCAAGTCAGTCACAAATTGCAATTAAAGTTAAATAGAAGGGCAATTATATATTTTGCAGCGTGGAATAGTGTGAAAATAAATAGTTCTTAAAAACTTGTCTGACATAAGCGAAATACTCCTATTATATTTGAGTAATGATTAAGATAATGTCACCTCATATACAGTTATACTTTATACCTGCTAACAAGTAAGGTGCAAAAGCTAATAAAACCTCGATATGGAAATGAAAAGGTAAAGTAGAATAGAAAAAGACAAGTTATGTGAACTTTAAAGTGATTTTATATATCCGTTTCAGTTTAAGCGTTTTACATTCACCTCTTATTTTCACTAATAAGTAGGTATTAACTTGAGACTTTTTTGCGTACCTATGTAGTGATGACTTTATAGTAAGATTTTGATTCTTCGTGCATGTCTTGTCAAAATTGTATCCACCTTTCCCGCTCACAGCTCCACCCTACCCCAAAAAGTCCCCTTTCAAATCGCAATGTTTTCGTAGTTATTTCTCTTCGTTAGACAACGATTTGTCATGAATACTTTAGCGATATTGTTTCTGGATTGAGTGCAATGTATCTGGGGTGAGGGTGATAACTCCCTAGATGTTAAAATGAATAAAAATGATAGCGGTTGAGGTGTATTCAGGGGAAATGATGACTTCGTTTAGTATACCGATTTTCTTTTTTTTGTGGATATTATGCATAAAAAACATACTAAAGTATTGCATACATTACATAACGCTATAGCACTTATAGTTTGTTTATTGAAATAAATGTAAGTTCAAAGATTATTAATAGTCAATTTCACAGAACGAATGGTTTCTTACTATGTCTACCACTGGAAATACCGCTTCAATATTCCTTATTATTAAAAATATTTTCAGGGACATTTAACACTACGCCATCTAGTCCCAAACTAAGCAAAGCTTGTATAACTATGGAAACTAGATAACTGATAGACATACTTAAATATACTTATTTTTGTAAATATCTACATACTATAGATAAATTAACATCCGCACAGTGGAATATTAAAATGTTCATCACATCACAATTTTCTGCTATATCCACTGCGCCAATCGTCAAAACTATTGTATTGTTAATTACGCATTGTTATAATCGTGCATTTTTCACCTGACACTATAATAAAATACAAGTCAAAATTACAATGTAACTCCAGATACAATACACTCAGCAATAAAAATAGACAGCGCGGTCGTAAACGCACCATAAAAGATAAGTGCATCTGCACTTAATACACCCCCGAGTGATCACTTTGCACATAACTGTACACTTATGCTGATTGATGCGGTTCCGATGTTCCACTGTTTGTGGCAAATTAGTCGCAAATAACAGTTTAAAAATGACATTTTTTGGGATAAGGAAGAATATATCCAATCATTTATTATTATTATTATTTACTGTTTATTTTAATATAATATATAATACCCAGTAATACTGTAATAAAATAAAACGAAAGAACACAGTATAATGGGCGACCTTATCACTAAACAGTGATCTCTTCCAGGTAACCACTGGGCAAAAGGTTAAGAGCTAAGAGTATAAAAGTGAGGCAAAAGAGTAATGATATGCTTATAAATATATTAAAGTAAACAAAATAACTATATATAATTGTTACTATAATAAAAATTGGAAAAAGGAATTCAATTTAGTGCCTAATTCTTAGAAAAAGCTGAATGAAAATTTTTTGACCAGTATCCCATGACATTTACATAAGCTAACTTTTCTATTTTAATCGTAAAGCTAGAGTAAAGAAAATGTATCCTGATGAAATTGTTAAGAAACTTGTGACTTTTTTTTAAATAAATTATCTGTTATTTCTAATTGAGCGAAATAATACTAGTAATATATTTTTTAATATTAATTGTAGATAGTGATGGATCGCTTTATTCCCAATGGACCACAATATTTAAATGCGAGGTATTGAATAATGATAATTTAATATTGTTAGGCTTAGAATCTACGATAGAATAAAATTGCAATAAAACAGTTCACCGCGGCCGTAAACGCACCATAAAAGTTAAGTGTATCTGCATTAAATACATCACTTTGCACATAACCGTACACTTATGCTGATTGATGCTGATTCAGTCGAAAGTTACACATGAATGACGCGGCGCACCGTGTCGGTTTTCATATTAGCGCCATTTATCAAAATTAAATGAATCAATGAAATATATTTTTATTACACATATGTACACATTAAATAAAAAGATGCAAAGAAAAGAACTTATTGCTATAAGTAATTTCTTCCAAGCAACCAAGCGAAAGCGAAAAGCATAAATTCAAAGTTGTCATTTTTTAACAAATGTCTGTACAGATTATGATTTTAGACTCAGGAATAATTATTAAAATCTAGTTTATTATATTGTCAAGTTGACTGTAGAGGATGTGTACGCTAAAAGTACATCAGACTTTCTTTACTAAATCTGTACTAATATCATAAGGAGGAAATATTTGTTTGTTTGTATTGAATATGCTCTGACACTACAGGACCGATTTGAATGAAATTGTTGTACAGATATTCTATGAAACCCCAGGAATGACATGTAATAGTTTTTGTCCCGTAAATCCTACGGAAGCAGAATAGATACGCGGGTAAAACCGCGGAGCTTAGCTTATCCATACTAATATTATTAAGAGGAAAACTTTGTTTGTTTGTTTGGTTGTAATGAATAGGCTCAAAAACTATGAATTTGAAAATTCTTTCACCATTCGAAAGCTACATTATCCACAACTACGAGTAACATAGGCTATATTTATAACATTATGCTACGGGAGCGAATCAGCGCGAAACAACTAATAGTCTATAAAGCAAAAATTTAAAACGATGTAATTGTCTTCCAAAGAACCCGCTTCCAAGGTTAAAAAATGTCCATGTACAAATGTTCTAGTTATTAAAAAAAACATACATCAATACATCACAGCGTGCAGTGCAAAAGTTCCAGACGATTTACGCGGTGCCCCGTGACGGATCGCCATATTAGCGCCATCCATCCCCTGAATAATTTACAGTGCATCTAAGTGCATCAAAATGTATGGTGGGCGCGATAATGGCTTTCGAGTGTTTTCGGTAATGTTTTTTGAATATTTTTGGCAGAGTATGCGAGGAGTTTTGCGCACTATTTTTAAGCGTCGTGGTTCATAAATAAAATGTAAAATTTTCACTATCTTAACTTACTATAAATATATCAAATTATACAATTAGTCCTTCCCAGCTTTTGCACCACCTACTGTAAAATTTGTATATTTCTATTTGTAAATGGTTGCCTGGTAGAGATAGTTCTATAGTAATAAAGCCACCATTTGTGCAAGTCCATTTAGTATATATTCTTTTGTGTATTTATTTGTATATTTTATTTAAGTGTCTATGTTAAAGTGTTTTTATTCATTCAATCATTCTCTTCATTAAAGGTTCAAGATTAATGTCTTGATGCAAGGAATACGAGCGGGCACAATATATTAATTTAACGCAATATTTTCTAAATAATACGATTGATTAAGCTGAAGTCCATTTTCACAAACAGACTTAAATTATTTCTTGCATTTGACAAAGATTTCTATCCACCATTCCGAAAAAGCAATTTCACCAACATTCCACTATAAATCCTATTACTTTCGCATCCACCGCAAGAATAGCCACATATCTTACAAAACACATTGGAATACCGTTTAGCAACAACTGTTGTAGGCGGCAGATTTTTTAAAGTATTTTGGAGATATATCGTAAACCCTTTATTGGATTCCGCGCGTCTCGCCTTGCTATGCAGTTATCTGAAAAATGTCTCCACTATCTCGCTTTTGATGGTGTTATACGAAACTAGATTTCCCCGTTGCCTCAATATTTTTCTGATATATAGTTTAAAAGGTCGACTTTCGTTGGAAATTTAGGACTTTTAAGATCAATAAGCAGTATCCTATTACATAATCTAGCTATTAGCCTATGTGAATACGAAGTTGCATCAAATTCCGTTCAATAGTTACGGCTTGATTGATACACAAACAAATGCTTTGCTAGAAAAGACAGGAGAGCTAAAGATTAATAATGGGATAGAAACGTTTATGCGAAAGAAAAGCACATTTATTTTGACACACACAATAACAGATCATAAAAGAAAGAATATCACAAATGACAAACAATAGATAACAGCAGAAATGGTGGAGGATGACTGAGTATATATGCGGATATAATAGCCACCGTACTGATTTTCAGTGGCATACTTATTGCAGACTTGCAACATTTTCATACATTACACAAATATTCTGATTCACAATAAATACACTTCGTAAATACAACAAAATCGTTTAAAGAATTCCTAATTATTAATCAATACGCTTTGCGCTTAACTATTCAACACAGCGCAATTTTAAAAACCGTCACACCCCAATACCTCTCAAAGCGATCCCCTTGAAACTCAAAATTCCTCATAAACAAGTTGACAGGCACTCTTGAGTTTAATATCGGGCGATTAGGACCCCTCATTAATGCAGTGGCACGGATGCAGGGTGTTTGCTTGTGGTAAACAGAGAGACATATGAAACGAGTTTTGGTGTCATTGCAAGGGTGACTTACACGTGGCACGCATAGATCGTTTAGATTCAACCAGCTTACTTACTTATCTTAGAATGTTTCCATCGAACTAGGATATCCTCACAAGTTAAAGAAAACAACATTAGTCGCGTCTGTGCTGATTTTCGTAGAAACCATATACGTGATACGTATCACCATTATAACCCAACAATGGAAACCTCATAAAACCGGGTAGAGGACACCAATTTCCTTTTTACAATTTAAATTTATCCATTGTTAGTAATATTTCTAAATAGTTATTTATATTAAATGAATTAGATATTTTATCATATAAGTACCAGTAATTTCATGTTGCAACGTCTTATTGACGTCACGACCCAGTTACAGTTTGGAAATAGTAATATGACTAGTTGTGATTAGCGATCAACTAATCAGCTATTGGCTAGTTGTATAGAATCACAGTACATTTCTATTACAATCAATATAATAGTACATAGCCGGGAAAATAGGAGATAACACTATATTTGTTCCTAATTTAGTTTACGAAAAAACATTCAAAGCACTGGAACAGTGGATAAAAGTCCTCAATAATTGCACTACAAAAGTATTAACACCATAGAAAAACCCTTTACAAATCCGTTCAATTACACTTAAAAATTCAAATATGAATGAGAAAAACTCGTAAAGAGAAGCAACTAGTGTATATCACGTCGCATCATTTAAACACGAATACTTTACACGTTAAATAAAACTAGAAGCTTTAAATAACTCTAGAATACGAATGTTTTTCAACGAGGTTATTCCAGTGTTCAAGTAAAAATACGGTTAAAATTTTAACTCAGTAACGTTAAATATTTACCTGCTATTCAAACATTTTAAAAGTTTTCTTTCGCAGTTAGAAATTTACAAAGACAGCGTGAAAGTTAAGTGTAAAGTTTAACTTTGGTGTTTGTGTTTTTAAGTATATTTCAAGCATGAATTCGCTGTGTTCTATTACAAAAAATTTAAAGATACTTACTAAAAGGGTAAGGGACCTTAATTGATAAGATATGATATTAAGATGTATTACTTAAAGTACCCTATTGTATGTACCCTACAAGATAGAATCAGATATGTTTTCTCGAAAACAAATTTCACTGTATATAAACATTTTCAAATCCTTCGCATAGAATTTAGTATAAGTAAGTAAAGCTTAGCAAGATCGCTCCTGTATTTAATACTATCTCTAAGATTAGACGCGATTACTTTAAGGAGATCTAGTTTTAATTGTTCCATATAGGAAAATGCATTACGTTTAATCGTGGATAACGTTGTTCCAAGTCATGTGACGTGTAGTAGAAGAAAACAATATAAAACCTCAAAACAGTTTTCCTGAGTAAGAATTTGAATTAGATTGAGTTAAATAGAATTTGATTCTGAGTGATTAAAGCTGGGTGTCCACGGGTCGATAAAATGCGCATCGGATTCTTTATTTCTATAGAAATTAAGTGTAGCTATTATTGCGTTAATATGCTAGCTGAACAGACTAGCTGAGCTCCGCGCTTTCATCCGCGTATGTATCCCGTTCCTGTAGGATTTTCGGAATAAAAACTATTCTATGTCATTTCTGGGGTTCCAAGAAACTCTGTAAAAAATTTCATCCAAATCGGTCCAGTAGTTTCGGAGCCTATCCAATACAAACAAACAAACAAATCCTTTATATATAATATTAGTTTCGAAGTATGAAAATTGCACCTGTGGACACCTACCTTAAAGTATAAAGATTTTGTATTAATTTTTACGTACTAAGAATAGTAAATACCTATAAAGTAATTAGAAAAGCATGCACAAGGATTCTACGGTAACGTAAGAAAAATACAAATAAACACAAATGAACTCAGCCATTAGAAATGCAATCAAACCGAGTTAGGAAAGATAGAAGCAAAAAACATTCTAAAAAATTCCTTACATATGTAATGAAACAGCGAGTTTTTCTAAAAATATGTTCTAGACAGAAATCCAATTACTACACCAATTAAAATCTTCCACTTTTGTTTTTGTCTCGGGCGCAACGTAAAGACTGAAACGGCGAGTGATTTTTCTCCGAGTAACTTTAATTTTGCAGACTTGAGTATTCTAAATTTGCTCTAAGAAAGTATGATGCCGGTGTAATTGACATTGCGATCTTTCCAGGTAATAAAGCAGGTTCATTGTTCTGGGGTCGACGTCATAAGGGCACACGACCTTTGATTCAATAAATTGCGAATGTAAAATGTGGAGTGAGATGTAATGTGAAGCGTAAGATAATGTTGAAATTAATTTAGTTTGCGTCGAATAGGGGCGAATCAGAAAGATATATATGTATAGATGAGAACAATACACCATTGAATAGATTCTCCCAACAATTTTAAAATAACTAAGTAAATAAAAGGTCGCACGCTTTACGTTATCAAAAAGATAATGACCGCAGCGTAACATATGATGATATTATTATCAGAACAAAATTACAAATAGGTTTACAGTTTTCTGCATTTATTTACTTAAATAGGATAGCTATCCTAGGTATTAAATAAAATACTTTTTAAAGGATTATAAACGCGGTTTACTATACATTATTTTACATTATTATTAACCCGACGTTTCGAGAACTTTACAGCGAGCGTGTACATGGAAAGTACTCGCGTTAAAACAAACACAGGACGATACTATGTATATTTCAAAATGCACAAACGTCAAACTACTTCGACGCAGTATTGACGTTGCCATCCCTCGCCCGCACTCACCTGTCTGAACCAACTTGAGCAAACCCCTTTGGTATTGGAGAATGTTTCAGAGAACTGGGACTAAGCGTAACTAACTATGAGCGTCAGCGAAATAATGGTTTGATTATATCTTCCCTTTATGACAAAATATACGTTAACGTGACGGGTGCTTGAAATTTCGTCCTCAGTGAGTATTACCTTATCAAACTACCGCTTCAAATATCTCCTATAAAGTAACCGCTACACATCAATCTTCTATTAAAAGGCGTATTTATAAGCTGTAAGAACAAACTTTCGTAAATATTCAAACAGCGCCATTCAAAGAGTATAAATACAAAACGTCAAATTACGGCGTAGTATTGACGTTGTTATCTCTCGCCCGCAGCTACACCTGTCTCAGACCGGTTTGATCAAACCCCATCGTAACCTAACAAATAACATCTACTCACTATTTCACATACCAAGCTTTCACCCAAAAACATAGTGAGTCAACCTTAGGAATAAATATTCAAACAGCATTAGTACAAACGTCAAACTACGGCGTAGTATTGACGTTGTTATCTCTCGCTACACCTGTCTCAGACCAGTTTAATCGAACCCCATTGTAACCAGATAGACAAATATTCATCTACTCACTTCACATACCAAACTTTCATACAAAAACCTGATCTAACCCTACGAATAAATATTCAAACAGCATTAGTACAAACGTCAAACTCCCGCGTAGTATTGACGTTGTTATCTCTCGCCCGCAGCTACACCTGTCTCAGACCGGCTTGAGCAAGCCATTGTTACGGGATAAATGCTCAGAGGGTGTTTTGTTTCCGCATACAATTTGAATTGTACTCGTATTTACATTGTATATAAATACTTGAACAAAACGGTACACAATATCATGCTCAATCTGCTTAGTTTGTAAATGTTTTGTTTCGTTGTTGTGCGGCAGTGACAAGGAGCTTTCTTGTTTAGTAATTAAGGATTTTATAACGCATTTTTATCACAGATTTTTTTATACAGTGGTGTTAAATAGATTCACACGCTAACGAAATTTTTATTGAAAACAACCACCCTTAGAAACTATGATGATTTTTTGAAATTGTTAATGGGATTATCATATAGTATTATAAATAAATTATTTGCTTTTATTATTAAAAACACTCATGACTTCGAACAAAAGTAAATTTTTGAAGCCATGAAGTACATAATTTTCCTTAGTTTTTTCATGTGTGAGATTTAACGCGAATATATTGAATAAAAATTAAAATCGTTTAAAATCCCCTAAAAAGCATTTTATTCAATAAATTTCCCTTTAGTATTAACATCTTCTCGTCTAAAAAATAAAAAATAAATCATAATGTTCGTAACCTCTCTCTAGCATTTTGTAAAAATCAAACAGAAACTTCTCGAAAAACATCCTAAGATCGGTCGATCTACTTTAGCGTGAACTTACAAGGTTTGACAAATATTCATTTTCAGGCACAGGCACGTCTAAGGAAGCTCCGTGTCGGAATTTTTAATTCAATTATGATAGCAATCTTGTTTAATGACCGTTCTGGTGTTCGTTTTTATGGCGTCTCTTCTGTCGAGAAATTTTTGGTGGAATGATTGGCAAGGAGCTTGGTAAATTGTTGGAAGGAAGCAAGTATACGTATGTTATATATCCATTGATTTAATGAATTATGGTTTTATGAACATCAACACACAATATTTATTACTAGAAACAAATAAAATTATTATTATTCTTTTATTATAGTGTTATTTGCCATTGATTTAATTAATTATGTTTTTATGAACAACAACACAAAATATTTATTTTTAGACGAACATTTTTATGTGTTATTCTGGATACTAAGTTTTATCATAATCGGTTCAGTACTTTTTCTTGAAAGAGTTACAATAATGTTACATCCATCACACAAGCACAAACTTTCGAATTTATAATAGTAAGTAAGATTTCATTTAGTATGATAAAAATAAAATTATATTGTTTCTTTCAGCTTAAAAATACTACATTAACAGGTATAACATTTGGGCAATATTTTTATTTTAAATTTGCTTACTGAGACTGGGTTAAAACAAGATTATTATGTAACCGCAGTATTCATATTTTGCTTTCGTTCGTAAAATCTACAGGAAGTACGAGGTCCCATCGAAAGTGTCAAACCACAACCACGAGGGAAATTATATTTAAAACGTTGCGGTGCTCGAAAATGTTTGGATATTGGTTTTATGAAATACAAAAATCTTCATTACTATCTATAACAATAGACTAATGCCCAGTTCCTCTAAAAATGAAACGAGTCGTTTTACTTACAAACAGTACAATATCCTACTAGGCGTATCTATTATAAACGTGGCGTTAATATAACTACCAAAACTTGCTTCTGATTGGTTCATTAAAACCGCTCGTTAATGAAAACGATTCGTATCTATCATACTGTGACGTTCCGTCGTTTATATGAACCGGGCCTAAGTGCAATGTTAATTGTTATGCAATGTTAATGTGTGCATTTAGTACACAAATAAGTGTTGTGTTAATATAAGTATATATTTTTTTATAATTTTTCTTGATTTCTATCTATTTGCGCTAACCGTACACTCACTACACTACCAAAGGTTAACTGGGAGAAAATGACAATTATATAGACTTTGTTATACAGAAGCAATAAAGATTTTTTATTCATCTATCTATCAATGCAATTGATAGTAATTGTTCATCAATATTATATTCAATTTTTTAAACTGTGGTTTGATAAATAAAATTATGCTAAAAAACACATCTGAAGCAAGTACTAGTATGTACTATCTATACAAGTCTAATTTATAGCCTCAAAATTTTTTTCTTTTCATTAATTTTTTAAATTTCAATCCTTTGTCAATTTAGGTAAACATGTCCCATAAAATGCTACATTGATAACGTAGCTATTTCAATTTTAATTAAAAAAGATAACAACTGAATTTATAAAACGCGTTAAAAATTCATCGAAACAAAAGGCAATATACCGATAAACGAAATTAAATTTGCGCGTTTAACTTTTTATGGGGATCGGGGAAAAATTCGAAAGTAATAAATTTGTCAGAGGCCGAAGTTCTGTGTTAATTCAATCAGGTTCGGCTGGCTTATGTTTGATGGTTACGTTTTGTAATAGATATTGTATAGATACGAAATAACGTCCTTGTAAGTTGTGAACCATAGAAGTAAAATCAATTGCACGATTTGGGATGTTTGAAAAAAAGCTTCAGGGCTGTGACAAATCCTGTAATCACTAGGAAGTAAAAATCAGGGCTTTTGAAAGAGAATGTGTTTAGCTCTATAAGTAACCTAAGATATAGGTAGAATTTCTTTATTGGAGATAAAATATGTACAAAAGCAAATTTGAAAAATATTAGTATAGATAATCAAAGAATATCAAATTTCGTCTGAACTGACAGTTAATAATAATAATAATAAATTTATTTCTCGAAAAAATACATATAAAATCAAATACATGCAGTCGCTTGCTCCCACACTAGGATACCCTGTGTTGTGGGCAGCAAGATCCTTCCAATGATCATTTGAATTAATTTGTACAATTCATAATATTCACATCTATACTAATATTATAAAACTGAAGAGTTTGTTTGTTTGTTTGAACGCGCTAATCTCAGAAACTACTGGTCCGATTTGAAAAATTATTTTAGTGTTAGATAGCCCATTTATCGAGGAAGGCTATAGGCTATACACATCCCGATATTCCCACGGGAGCGAAGCCCTGGTGCGCAGCTAGTTATTCATAAATTGGGCATTCGTAGTGAAAAGACGGAATGCGAGTAATATATATAAACATAGTAATCAACACAATCATTGCATTTGAGTTTTTCTTTGAAGTATATACTTAAGAGGACTCCCCTGGCCTTCCTTAAACATTTTTTTTAATTAGGTTTCCATTTCAATCAAAGCACAAGTAATTTGCGAAGCGTTCTCAACTCGGGCAATCTCGCAAAATTGTCCGGCATTGTACAAAGTCATTTACCCGGACGGTTAATTTGCACGTTAACAGAAAAAAAACCGGTCAAGTGCGAGTCGGTCTCGCGCACGAAGGGTTCCGTGTCATCTGTAAAAGAAAATTACGTTTTTTGTTTGGAAGCCCACGTTTAAAATTTACTTTATTTAGATTTCTTTATTTATTTTTAAAGACAATCAAGAACTTAATATTCCGTCTAAATTTTAAGCGTTATTAAATAGAATAAGAAATACGAAAATATACGTTTTTTTTTAGTACTTGTTGTAATAGAAACAATGAAAACACATAATTTGTAAAAATTTCGGCTTTCCAGCTATCACGACTTATGAAATACAACCTGGTGACATTCAGCGGAAGGTTAGAAATACTTTCCGTTTTTTACCTTTTAGTACCGTTCCGTTTTTTACGGAACTCTAAAAAGTTCCACAAGAATAAATGAGTGGGGCTAAGACGAATTCGACAGTCCCCCGTAATGATGGTTCTGACATCTTTTATTCCGTTTTAACCTTTGTCCTTTGCATTTTGAAATATCCTGGAATGTTCTGGAATTACGAAACGTTCGAATGATTTCGTGGCGTTTGTCTATTGTTCTCGTGAAGGGCGGCTTAAACGCATGAAGCGTTTGGAATAATTCGTCCTTTGAAATCATTTCATTGTAATGCGTATTGTTGGAGAAATATATCATGTTATCTCCTAAATATCAAAAATGTTTTAATTTTATTTTATGCTAGCTTTTGCCCGCGGCTTCGCTCGCGTAGAATACAAAATTAACATAGTTGATATAAAAATATAATATGACATTAATTATAAGTATTTTATTTAAACGCTCTAATATACAATATTAAATTATATAACAGTGAGAATAGATATCCAGTTATATTAAAAACCGTTCTCTAAGTTAGATTTTACATCGTTTCCATAGACCTTAACCACTGCACCACTCGGCTCGTCAGTCGTTTTATTACCATAATCGTAATGTTTCATTACATTTGCATTAATCTCTGAAATTTGACTTACAAATGAGCATTTCACAAAGTTTTGCACGACTTAGTACAAAGACTTGAAGATATTCGAGTAATTCATGTATTAAACACAGGGAAGGGCAGTTTAACAGCAATTAGTATTCAAGGGTTGAACGCGTTTGTACAATTATGTGAGCGAGGTTCACATATGGGGCATAAGAAAAGGTCAGGTTAGGTTTCATACAAAATGGCCGCTAATATGAGCGGAAGCTATGTTCTCTTTAAATGCAATTAAAATGTCAGCAGTTGTTTGTAGACTAGCTGTTTCGCGTGGCTATAAAGCTAAAGAGTCTGTTTCTTTGAACCCGCTAATCTCAGGAATTACTGGTCCGATTTGAATTTTTTTTTAAGTGAGTACAATTATGTGAGCAAGGTTGGCCCACATATGCGATAAGAACAGGTCAGGTTAGGTTTCATACAAAATAGCTGCTCATATGAGAGGAAGCTGTGTTCTATTTAAATGTACTTTTGTTATATATTAGAGTATATGTTTATCTATTCTGCACCACCTCAAAAAGGTCAAATTAAAATCCTAGCCAAAGGTGGCCTGGCAAGATCGCTCGTAGCGATTAGATTATTTATTTATTTCCGCCTTTTTAGACCTCTATTTATATGAAATAGTTCATAGTTTGTAACATTCTTAATGTGGAGATAAATAAAGCGTTTTGCAGTTAATATAAGACCAAATCGGTGCAGTAGTTTCGGAGCCTATTCAAAATTTCTTTTACCATTACTTAGAGGGATTCTTCCGAATCCGTATATGCTATATTTTATCCCGGAAAATAGATAGTATATAATATTATGCTACGGGAGCGAAACCGCGCGGATCAGCTATTACTAGAATAGAAAAATAAACGTAAAGTAACTATCTCTTATGTGTATTTCTATACTGTACTATATACTACATAAGAGGTATTTGTGTACCCATACCATGGTTGCAATTACGGTCTTCGTATTGGAAAGTCATTAATATGTAATTAAGGGTCGAGGAGCCAAGATCTGCATGTAATGGAGGCAATTGTAGACCGAGAAAACAGCGTAATTGCGTGCAATAAGTGGGTACTAAAACATTACAATGTATTGAAATATAAATTTCAAGTTTTAATTTTAATTTGTATAGTAATATCATAATTGAATGTTTATTTAGTTTCATCAATAAATGTTAGTTTAATTAATTGCTTAAATATACGGCTAGTTTAACGGTTCTAGAGATTTTAAAATAGTTGAACAAGTGGGAATAAAAATCCCCAGTTGAACCGTTGAACTACTCAGTTGAACAACTGGGAACTAACCAAATATACCGATATGTTATGAATCTTCACTTCTATAAATCATAAAATAAATCTTAAACTCTTTACCGTAAATATTGAAATATAAAACGTTTCAAATCGCTAGAATATTCAATACATTAGGGCCCAATGAAGTGCATTTGCAAGTTCACTGTGACTACGTCAGTTATTGTATCGGACACCGGCCGGTATCCGGATGTCATTCTACCGAATGTACTGTGAATAACAACGCCGACTTTCTCGCAGTAAAAAGTAGAAAATAACTTTTTATTTTCTACTTTATAGTGCCAGACAGTCGGTTAATTTTTTTGCAAAATGTTATTATTTTTCCATTTTTAGTGAAATATGAAGGGTTTACACATGAGAGCTAGTTACAATTCAGTCTCAGAGTTAGAGTTTAATGGGTACATTTATCACAACTTAATCACTGAGCTGATTCTATTAATTTTCGAATAGCTTCCACATGGGTGTCAGACTTGAACCAAATAGGACCTACTGGATCTATGGGACCACACAGAAACTCTTTCGAATGCAAAAAAAATCCAAATCGGTCCATGGTCGGTGACATTCATAATGAAAAAAATCGGTCGAATTAAGGTTTTACAAGTGGAATTTTGGAGCCATACCTGATACTATTAGAAATATAAAAAAATACTGAAAGGAGGCCGATTGTGACCTTAACAAACAGATAAAAACGTTTTAAAAAATTACTTTATACAGTAGATTAAATATTGACATCAATTGTATTCACATAGACCAAAAATTTGTTCAATAGTGAGTTATTACCACCTCCCCAGCAGAAGACCGACGTGAAGCAGTATTGCACTGTGTTTCGTACAGTGAGCGGGTGCCCGGAGGCCTGTATTCCCACCCTATTCTTCTCCCGTCCTGTCCTACTCATCTCTCAACTTCCTATCTTTTCTTATCCCCTCCCCTGTCTTCAAGCCGGCAAGGCATTTCGACACTTTGCTGTTGAAGATGTTCATGGGCTGCGGTCAGTCACTTAATATCATGTGAATCGCATGCCTCGCTTGCCTGCTATAACATAACATAAAAAAAATATTACGCTAACCCATATAGTGTTTCTAATTATAATAATTTTTGATAAAATTACACCACATACACATCAATAAATGTACAACAAAACAGCCCCCAAAACGAACACGTAAATCATGCAAGACGTGTAATATCTGTATCAGTGATCATCGGCCAAAATATTTGTTTTACTCCAACTATTCGGGGCGGATTGATTTATTGACGCTGCAAGCGCCGCTACAAGATGTATCGCCCTATTGAGATTTGCACAGAGTACGTGTGCATAGAGGCTGCGTTTATTATCACTTCAACGTAGATAAACGCTTAGCTGCCTTCAGTAAATTATTTACTGAAATAGTGGGCAATAATGATTTTTTTTATTAACAGATAAGCGAAGCAGTCCTTGAACATCATAAAAGTTTTACAGATGCCTTACCGGCTTGAAGGAAAAGGGATAAGGAGAGGATTATTGATTGGAAGTTGGGAGAGGAGTACAACAGGATGAGAGAGGGATGGGGTGGGTGACCTTCGCCTTTCACCCACCGCACGAAATACAGTGCAATACTGCATATTGCTTTACACCGATTTTCTGCTGCTGGGGTGGTAAATTCACCATCAAGACGCGTTACGACGGGAAAGGCTAAAATAGTGTCAAAAGGTATAGGAGTAAAGGTATAGGTGTAACGCCTTCAATCCTGGTTAGAACACTATTTATTCATAAAAAAATATTAATATATAAGAAAGCATATAGAGGGATATTATGAAGTTTAGTAAAGTTGATGAATAATAAAAACAGCACGATAAATCCCGTAGCCTCTGAATCTCACCCACCTATATCACACGTGCTAGGTACGGCAATTTGTTAACGCGCAGCACGACTAAACTAAACATCCGAAGTTTTGATCAATTCCTCAAATTTTTTAGTTTTTAAATTTAGAACGTTTGCTATAAATTCAGTTATAGTTTAAATATCGTCCATTAGTCTCTGTTCGTTGCTAATCTGTCACACGTGTTGAAATGGATATTTTAACGTTTTATAGAGAAATATGTTTCAGACTTTGAATAATATGAGTGTGGATATCAAAGAATGACATATCACATTTTATACATTGATTTTTATACAAAGGCTTTGAAATAAAGATGCTTGAACGTAAACTTTTCCGATATCCACGTGTTGCAAACTTTAAGGTTTTTTTTTCTTTACATATATTATAAGTTTTAAGTTATTTTAAAGTTCTGAAACGTTCAGAATTGTGTGCTAGATTTGATAATGTTTATGTTTATAACAAATGACAATAGAAATGTTCCTTCTGATCAAATTCCGGACACGACGACCAATATCTGTAGGGACTAACCAACTAACCAAGATACAAGAGTGTACAAATGTGTGCGCAAGCCCAGGTGCACTCTCTACTCTCAAAACTTCACTGTTACTAGAACATTGAATCGAATTTTAGTCAAAAATCACGTTTTAATTGTGACCGTCAAAATTTAAACTTAATAATTTTTCATCAACTAAATCCAAATCCATAATGAATTGACATCTCAAATATTTGGATACTCGATATCTAAAATTAAATATTAAGGCTTTAAAAATAACTCATTTCAAAATTAGTATACTCAAACGTTATAAATAGGGTCAAATTAATTTTCCGCTCAATAATTAATAACACTCGATCATTATTAAATTTATAATTACGCTTGATTACAAATTACACTAACCTAAATTAATCACGCCTCGATTAATACGTTTATTGTTTGACCAAATTCATAATTGCTTTGAGTTAACAACGAAAACACTTATTTGCTAATAAGCAGATTTTTCGTGAGTTTCTTCCTTTTACGGCCGTTTTCAATATTCTATCTATCACTTGTTTTGCTTACTAAAATAAGACAAATCTATCTATTTGCACTTACTTTGATTTCAATGCCATACCGACGGATAGCTTTTGCTATGAATTATGTCTATCTAACGTCATATAATCTGATAACAATCTATCCTTAATCTTTGATACATTATTGAAAATGGCCGTTAGACCTCCAACATTTTTCCTTACATGTTAATACGTTATGTTGACGAATTTTTAAAATTTATAATGCATTTTCTTTTGTTCATTTTAGGGTGACATACAACTTAATTTGTAGGACAATATGAGTGGTAAACGATGAAAACGTTAATTATTTATCATGACCTTGTTTATGATTCATGTCGGGTCTCCCTTACAAAACTCATATTTTGTAGGACAAATATTTTTTATTTTGATAAATATTTCGATAATTAACAATTTCAATTCTTACTGAATGAATGAATCAATGAGAGTTATTAATTATCTTTTTACGGCAGAGCAAACAAAGGAGGTTGTGGGTCAGCTAATGCTAAGCGTAGCCTCATGCGATATTAAAAATCATAAAAGCCTTAATTTAATTTCGGATAATAAATCAAAACATGCTCCAACCTCAAAGACCTCAAGAAATGCTTAAGAAACAACAAGCGATCATAAGCGGATTCCAATGCCATTCAAAGATAATAAATAAAAAAAATATCATAGCACCCTCTACAAACTTAAACAAATCCAAAAAATCGACAAGAAATCGTACACCGATTCCAGTTTTATATAAATTATCAAACAAACATCTCTTTAACAAACTTCAACAAAAAATCGATAGGCAATCGTAAACCGGTTCCAATGTTGACTATTGTTAAACTTAAATTGGCAAACGAATTAAACTTCACTTAATTAAAAGTTCCCTGAGCCGTGCTTCGCAGATATTTAGAGGTTGATCGATAATTACGATTCATTGCGAATGTTTTATTCATTTGGAAGGGTTTCTTTTTGGTTATATAATCCGACCAATTTTTGGAGTACAATACTACACCTTGGTTAAAATTCCTACATAAGAGATATTTCTGTCTCAATAAGTCTGGTTAAATTATTTAGAGAAACTTATTGTGACTTATTAAAATGGTCATTAGCAATATTTTATTCAATTTAGAATGATACTTCAGTAATTATCGGCACAATTTAAAAGTACCTACATATTAAGTATCGAAGCCTCTGACTCCCAAACTAGGAAAATATGTGTGTGAGGAGTAAATATATTCTCAATACAATATGTTTACGTTTTTATGTTTTTATACATTAGACACACATATTGATTTAACGATGAATGAATGATTGAGTGATCGTAGAACTAATTGTATTGAGATGGTTTTACTCGCGTTTTCTGCAATCGCATTTGAAGAATAAAGAAAGAATAAAGCTTCAAGTGAACCCGAAGACATCAGTAGTTTTTGTAAAAGATGTGACCGCTAAAACGTCTCCTCCCCTGATGAAGGACCTCCGAATCGATCTGTAACTGTCGGTCTATACAGAGCTAAAACAGTGAGTAAAACCGTCTCAATACATCAATTAGACACACTTCATTTTTACAGCTGGTATGACAACAGGAAATTAAACGAAGTACTCTATGGAAATCCTCACAAATTACTAGTTTCACTAAACACAAAAACATTGTATGGACCTTTAACAGCTCGTATCATACATTGTTTCTAACGTTTTCTAGTCGAATGAGCATAATAGGGTACACCGCTCCACATCATATAATTAGGTACAGGCCACTGGCGATCGTACTTACATAGTAATGGACTGGAAATGTAATAGACAATAGACATAGTGTATAAGTAATTTACTTGAGACAAAAATACAAAATACACAAAAACAACGAAGGTAGAGATAGCTGGCCTAAAAGAAAATGGCGGGATGAACTTGACTCATACCAAAAAGATTTGACGACTATAGCTCGAAACAAGAAAGATTGAAAGGGGGAAAGAGAGGCCTTTGCCCGGCAGTGGGACACTTCAGGCTTAAAGTAAAAAAATACATGATTATGACGTTCTAAAAGCACATCAAAGGAGGCCAATTTGGAATATAAACATTTTGACTTTGACAATTCTAGGCTACCACGACACCTCGTAATATCTAATATACCATACAGACCTTATTTATTTCCTAAGTAAGTTGTGTTGACGTCTTCTAAATATAACCTAAGCAGATTTTCCTGAGTCTTAATCTTTTCCTAATTCCATGAAAGCTCTCGCTGTGTACACACGGAGCTTAATTCTACGAAAACTAATATTATTTTTAGCAAGAACATATCTACTAATACTGTTATAGTGGCGTGATTACTTATTTCTAAAGGTCACAAATACCGTGTATTTTGAAACATGTAATCGCTGAAAATGACTTACAGAGAATAAAGATTAGTGTTTAACTAAATTAATAATAAACCGGGAGATGTGGGATTGGTGATGTTCCTTTTTAGGCACTGCTGCTGCCAGTTCACGGTGGCTTCCACCATCACCTCGCACTTTTGATGCATCCTAGCAGGATACCAGCGCCTTACTCAACTGACTTGGGCATCATACTGAGTCAGGGCCTTATCATAGGACAATGTATGCCATTCTTGTCGTCGGCGTCGCGAGGACTACATTGCGTCCCCTTCCCCCAAATTGATGCGTCACGAATATATGTCCCTTTAATTCTATTTGAAACTAGAACTCAGCTCCCACTGACACTAGGACGTCTAAACATATAAGTAAACTCGTAAGTGTGTCGGGGATTGAAAAAGATTGGGAAACCTATGTGAGGTTCAACCTCACTTACTACTGTTATCTCCTTTTTTCTTACAATGTTGTGTACATCTATAATAAGGTCCAACATAAGAATACTGTTTCTTTTGGATTTATTGTTTAAGCAATGTTTTATGTGCAATCTGTTGATATACCCTAAATAAATAATTAAAACCCTTGGCTCAAGATGACGTACCTTATCTCTCAGCATGTCCCTCACGCGCGTCGCTTGATGCCGGCTCCTGTGAAGTTCCAGCTGCAGCTCCAGGCACCTCTCCTGCCAATTCACGGTATCCTCGGCTGCCGCCAGCTCGTACTCCAACGGATCCAGGCGCGAGGAATGGGCGAAGGGTCTACAATTGGTGAGAAATAAAACGTGATTATCAATTTTTTTTCTTCTTTGTAAGACCTTAGTCGATTACAAAGCGATTATGTCGGTTTATAAGGGCTCAAATAAACATGTGTATCAAATATACAGGTATCTTAGCATCTATACCAATCTAAATTCACAGTTATAATATACAAATGCCGTAAACGCGAGCCTGAACAGTGCAATGATCAATGTTTGAAATACGCGTAGACGCTGTTATTTTTTGTTTTATCAAAATGTATTAAGTTTTTACGTAGTCGAAGCTCGTATCACTACATAGTATAAAGCAAAGTCGCTTTTTCTGTCATGTGTCATGTTGTATGTCCCTATGAACGCTCAAATCTTTAAAACTACGCAACGGATTTTGATGCGGTTTTTTTTAATAGATAGAGTAACTCATGAGGAAGGTTTTTATGTATAATATCATCCATTAAACCCGTGCGAAGCCGGGGCGGGTCGCTAGTAAACAGATAAAAAGACAATCACATAAAAAATTTCAAACAATGGTTATAAGGATTATAAATGCATATTGCACAGCAATGATTCTTTTGAAAAGATATGCAATATACAGAAATAGTCTGATTACCGTTCTATTATACATATGTAAAGATAACTACATAGTCTAAACAAAATTGTTTCGCGCTGTATTCTAGTCATGTATAAGAGTTATATATGGTGACTTATATCAGGGATTTGAGAAAAAAAATAACAATATATGGAGGAAACATGTGCAAAGTTATTGTTTTTAACTATTAGGTCCTTAAAATATGAAATTGAACGATAAAGTATAGCCGCATAAGAAAAATAAATAGCTATTGCGCTGGTATACTGCGGTTGCAAAGAAGATTAAACTTTCTTTTTATAAAACCCATGAATAATTAGTCTTCATCAATTCGCAAACGTTTCTAGTTCATTTGCTTGGGTCGACGACTCTAGTGGTGCATGTTAATACATTTTTTCTTTTGTTAACGAGTTTCTATGTTTTTCATTAAACGTAATTAGCTTTGCGGTCAGATGACCTTTGAAAACAATATTTTTATGAGATACCTTATCTCTCAGATCTACCACCGTGCGCTTTACCCGCAACTTCTTGCCTCGAACGGTGAAGCTGTGGAACGACCTTCCATCTGCGGTATTTCCGAACAAATTCGACATTGGGGCCTTCAAGAGACGAGCGTATATGTCTATTAAAGGCCGGCAAAGCACCTGCGACACTCCTGGTGTTTCAGGTGTTCATGGGCGGCGGTGATCACTTAACATCAGGTGACCCACTTGCTCCTTTGCTTTCTCTGCCATAAAAAAAAAAAACCTATTTGAAAAAACTTAAATGAATTAGACGTGGACAAATATTAAATGACATTATTGTACTTTTGAAAGAAATGGGCTACCGATTTTAGGTCTTCTATTGACTGCTAAAGACGTCATGAAACATCTCAAAATTATTACACTTCTTACGAAAAGCATCTCATACAAATATTAAATGACATTATTGTACTTTTGTAATAAATGGGCTACCGATTTTAGATCTTCTATTGACTGCTAAAGACGTCATGAAACATCTCAAAATTATTACACTTCTTACGAAAAGCATATCTCTACATTTTTGCACCTACGTAGCAATCAGTACTTTTTCAGTTTTCCCTTTTAATTATTATTTGTTTTATAAGAAATGAATGACTTTATTATTGTAGTGTATATTTCTTCACATCGCAGTTTTAACGTCTGTATAAGGTTGCCTATTGTGCATGCTGCCTATTTTTGCATTTATATGCTGTATTCTTTTTATTATTGTGGAATGTACAAAAATATACTTTAATATTTTCATTTCATTATCAACTTTATTACTATAATATTGGTTTCTATTTTAGACAAATTTTAAAATCATAGACTTGAAAATATTGTATGTTACATAGACATAACAAATCTTTTCAATACACACCCATTTTGGTTCTCACATAGACAAAGTAGGACCGTGGCAGACATGCCAATAACATCTTTACAAAGTCAAAATGTCCGGATGCTAAAAATACATTGATAACAATGTTCACGTAATCATATACAAACGACACCAGGTAATTAACTCATGAATAACAAAGTACGGTTAATCATCGTACTAATTAATTTTCATTTAATGGGAAATTGAATATATTATGGTCATTATATGAGAATTATAATTGATTGCATAAGCGGAAGTAAAATCATTTTTAAATAACGTTTAAGTGAATTTACTGTTAAGATAATAAACTCTCACAAGATTTAAACATAATTATTAATTTAATATTCATAAGTGAAAATTACATCGATTAACAGTAGGTAGCTCACAGTGTAAAAGGTCAGGTCAAAGAGAGTAATAAAAGTGTGTATACAAGCGTCTCCCGTTAAATGCAATGTTTTTATTCTAATTCTTGTGTAATATTGTAATAAAGTAAACTAATTGTATATCAACACTGATATAATTAATAGAAATGGTAAAGTGATAAATCTTACCTAGGGGGCGGTGGTGGTACATCCCTTGCCCTCCGCGGCATCAAGCGAGGACTATTCGGCGTACTGGCAGAGTGCCCCGCCCCGCTGTGGTCAGTAAACCTCGACAGCGGGTCGAAGATCTGCGACAACCTGCGCGAACGCTCCTCCGACATACTTACAACACTATCACATCACTATAACAACACTACACTGAATTCATTCACTATTTCAAACAGTTCAAAACGTTCCAACTGACGTTTCTTGCAAGATGGCGCCCGCGTCGCTTTTGGCGCGCAATCCACTCCGCCATCTTGAACCGTCTGATCTTTTTCACAGTTTAATGCGCACTCCGTATTTAGAACTGAAAAGAAAATAATATGAATTAGTTGAGGTGTCTTAGGTGTGGAAATCGGTTGGCTTCGGTTACTGGGACGGATGTCAAACGAAATGTCGGTTCAATGTGTTTTGATCATGAAGTTGACGAAATGTTTGATAAATTGTGAGCGATGTGTTACTTCCTTGTCTCTGTGTTCTCAGAACTATGACTTTTAGAACAAAATATCATCATATTCATTAAAATAATTAAGTATCTGCAATAAGGTTAGAATTGAAAACAACACTTTGAAACTATGGATTTTATATCACTTGCCTCATGTTGATCAATGTTGTTTGGTTTCATCAAAACTATTATTGTTTAGCTCTTTTATGTTTCTCATACTATTTGTTATAACAACAGTATCAAAAGCCCCAACTTTCCGCATGATAAAAGGCATTTCCTCGATAATTAAACCTGATTCCTATCCGTTCCTTCACGCAAACTTAAATTAACCAATTAAATGGATTAATTATTGGCCAGTTTTTACAACATAATAAAGCTATTTTCAGAGGCCACGTAATTCGTATGATAAATATTCAGATTGCAGGAAGTTCAAATTAAATTGGCTGTAAAACTAATTTTACGATATTTTTAAAGACGCAAACAAAATATCGTTCATCATCCAAACGAATACGTAATACTGGACGAACTTATGAAACATGTCAACCATTTAAAATAGCATTTTTATTTTATTTTTATTTATTTAAGAAAAGAAACAAACAGTCGCTTAAAAACAAATTACATATTATAAATCTGTTTACACATAGACCTTCAGTTTCATTTATGTATTGCATTATCTTACTAATATTATAAATGCGAAAGTTTGTGAGGATGTATGTATGTATGTTTATTACTCTTTTACGCAAAAACTACTGAACCGGAGACATAGGTATGTGGCGTCACATGACGTCACAATTCCTAAATCGCGATGTCGAAATGTTTTCGCCGCTAAGCATATATACCACTTCCAAACATCAATCCTCGGGGCCTAACGGCCGGCCAGTCCTGTGGTTCGGACTGGTCGAGGATCCTCCCGCCTCGTTGGAGGAATAATACCATCCTCCACAGGTATAACGTTGAAATTCATTTAATTCAAATTGCTACCTCGACTTTAAGAAGACACAAATACAAATATAACCTCTTTTGGCTGACTGTCTATATAATGGTAAAGAAAAAAAATATATCACAGGTCAGAAATATTTTTTCACAACACATTTTGCCACACGTTCATTGATTTCCATCATACGTCCAAACATACGATAAACTACAAACTTTGTATACCTCTTCACACCCTATTTTTCAATGCAGTATTAAATCTGTTTATTTGCCACCCAATATCGCAAATGGTTTCACGACGTGGCAAATTAAAAGGTCACTGACCAGAAAATTGGGTCCGGACCTGAGATAGCAACTTTGATTAATGTTATCAACCTTATCTAGCCCCTAAATTGGGGTCAACCCTTTACGGAAATTTTTATCTGAGCGGTAATTGCTTTTGTTTACAATTAAACTTTTTTATTTATTGGATGCGTTTGTGGATTTTGGTTGACTTATTGGACTTTATCTGTGGTATTCATAATTATATTTTTAACATAAAAATTACAGTCATCATAAATAGCTGTTAAAATATTCATACACTGCAAGGAAAAAAGGGGTCGTATGTCAAAGAAAATGAACATCAATTTACTATTGAAAAAAAAATCCGCATTTAACTGCAGTAATCTGTTTAGGTTAACGCCGTGTTAAATAACTATTGTACCTCAATTATAAGATATACCAGGAAGAATCTCACCTATGTTAAATAATAATACATCTATTTTAAACTTACACTCCAATTGTCACTAGGGGCTGCTGAAAACCAGTGCTGTTGGGGTATTCTATTCCCAGTTCATGCAGTCCCATTTGAGGGCAGAATCCACCCAGTACAATAATTCTCATTATATACTGTTAATTTTTTATTTATTTATGTATTTTTTTACTTTGTTATTCATTTTAAGGTTGTAATGTTATATTATTTTTCTTTTTACTGTATTTCTATTCTGTGTAGCTGTTATTTCGTTCCCGATAAATGTCTTATTATTATTAATTGTTAAATATAATATATGAGATTATATGAAATCTAGGCAACTTATTATATTTGGAATTTTAAATTATTGTCCCTAAACAATTTACGGGGAGTTTTGAGAACTAGTATTGTTTGTGAGCGGTTAGCGTCTTATACGAAATATTCGGTTATACTGGCCGCAAAAACACTGTAGCACATAAATTGTCACTGAGTGTTGGCAAGGACCACCGATGTGAAGTTATGGCCTCAGATTGCTTGGACTACTATATAGCGCTGGTGCAGGTTTAATTCTGTTCTACCGTTGACATTTAGATTAAGAAATGTGTACAAGTATAAATATGTTGCGATATATATGTAAGCGCAATAGCGAGAGATTGAATCTATAGTGTTTTAGTAAAAATTTAATGAGATGTATACATTTTATATTAATATATTATATTGTTCATCACACCGTGAACCAATACTGTTTTAGTGAAAAATTCATAAAGTTTATACATTTTAGATTCATAAATGAAATATTGTTCATCACACCATGCACTATGCACAAAAAAAGAAAATTAACAGACCTGATGATTAAAAAGTCTCATAAAACCACACCAACAATTATAACTAAGATAACCCTAATCCTAACTAATATTACTAGTATAGTACTATATTATCTGTGCTAATATTATAAATGAAAAAGTAACTCTGTCTCTATGTATATCTATCCTGCACGCCTAAACCATTGAAACGATTTGGAGGAAATTTTCTATAGCAATTGATTGAAACATATTATGCGTTTGAAACTATTAAAATGCCGGTAAAACAGTAATAAATAAAAATAATTATAATTTTTGAGGAAAAAATTGTAAGTTTCCCAAAAATATATTTCACTTGTTAAAACACTCATTAATTCTACGCCATTGTTCACAACACAAAACATTTTATCGTAAACCAATGATTAATTTGCGTACAAATAAATTAAATGGCGTCACATCTAATATCCTAGGATCGGAAATCAGTTCAATGACTAATTACTGATCGGAGATTGTACGTTTGATATTAAACGGTTAAAGCGATTTAAAATGTAATCGCTAACCAGAATATATTACAGTTACTACAAATATATTATTTTAGTTAAGTATAGGTTTTTATTAATACCTGTACATCGCGGTTTCACCCTCATAGGTGCTTATTAACTACCCAGAATATCTAAAGCCTATCTTAAATACTGATATTGATACTTCATCTTAGATACGGATATTGTACTGTCCGGGTCCGTAAGTAAAAGGACTTCTTATTTAAAAAAAAAAAACAAAAAAAATACGGTCGAATTGATAACCTCCTCCTTTTTTGAAAGTCGGTTAAAAAGAACTGAGCATTAGCCGAGGAACATTTTAACATCAGATTCTTTTATTTAAAATTAGATTTCGAATTACATTTACTAGGGGGCCTTGTGACCCATACAGGCTTCACCTACAAACCCCCTTCGGGCACCAGCACTCACAGAGAAAACCTAATAGGTAAAAAATATTTCAATTGTTACCTATTAAAAGCTTTGAGAGATCTATTGTCTAAATTTCTTTATATATTATATTATTTATTTGCAAAATATTATCGGACTAATCTAATAAGGCTGCAATATATGTATTAATATGTATATCAGAGATACCAGGCGCACATAACAAGCATGTAACAGTAATGACCTCACCCCTCTGAGGTTTTTATAACGGCCCTCATTAGTGTACATGTTCGCCATACGCTCCGTACACAATAATAGAATAATGCACTATTGTTCCATTAAAATATGTTTATAAATCGCAATTTCTGTAATAAGCTGTAGATATAAATCTATTGAAAACGCAGGTAAATACAAAAATGAAAATTTACATCGAGTTTTTCATTAATTTTAGATTAAATTTAAATTTTAGATTAAATTTATTTATTAAATTATATATTAAAAGCTATTATCTTGGTAAGGACTTTTATACCATATAACATCGTTTAAATATGTCTATGAACAATACCACTTAATGAGAAAATTTGTGAGTATGTATGTATGTTTGTTACTCTTTTACGGAAAAACTACTGAACCGATTATGATGAATCTTAGTAGGTATAGTAGGTTCGGGCTCGGAATAACAGATAGGCTACGTTTAATCCCGGAGTTGCCACGAGATCAGAAGTTCAGCGGGTGAAACCGCGGTGCGCGGCTAGTAATTATTATAAACTTTTATTTGTCTAAAATTTTCCTAATTCCATTTACGCCCGTTTACAATATTCTATCCAACCCTGGTTTTGCCAACTAAAGGTAGACAAATCTATCCATTTGCACTGACTTTGATTACTGACGGAATATTCTATTGACAGATTCTCTGTGTTTAGTCTATCATCATATACTTTGAGATAACAATCTATCCATAACAATTATCACATCTAAAACACATCTACACATTTTAGAACCGTATCAAACAATTTGTACCATTTCATCCGTCATTATTCCGTCAAACATTCTCTGACAAGCCGTTGAACACAGTCGCATTAGTCCGATAAGCCTGAGCCCTTCATTTGCGTCAAAGATCGATTACCCTAATTTCGTGGTAAGTATCTCGTACAGCCTATTTATCGTATCTAAGTTACTTGAGCACAGCTCACCTTCCTGCATTGATAAGTCAATTGACCTTAAATGGCTTTAAGGGTTTGTTTTCATGAAGCGCTTAGCTCGTGCAGAATACTAAATGATTTCCTTAACTTCTCGTTATTAATGAGTGATTGTGAATAATCACAAATAAATAATAAGCCCCATCGTGTCAAGTCGATTTTCAGATTTTTCAATATTTTATGAGAATGATAAACTTTCACTTGTACTTTCAAAATTATTTTGAAAATGATACATCTTGTAGAAAAAAAGTAATATAATTGCAACATATTGTTTTCGTTAGCAATAGTTTTTTCATAAAACATTTAAAAAAAATGTGATACTGGCCTTGAACTGGACTCGATGGTACCTATTATTTATTTGTTTGTTCTATCTAACGCTAAAACCTTCCTAAACGAGACTTATCTCATATGTGGTATACAATAGTATAATGCAAGTAATCATTTATGTTAAACACAACGTGTGGAGACAGCACCAGGCGGCGTGACCAAGATTGATGGCGTTGGATGGAAGCGAATTATATCGAAAATTTTAAAGCGAAGACTCGAACCTGCGTTCTTTGATTATAATTAATATTATACATAGAGTGTATTAAGTATTAATTTGTAGGTTTTTTGGTTTTAAACAATCTCTGTATAACTTTTTATCCAAGTAGTTTGGTGTGGGCGTGTAGATAGACATACAGACAGACCGAGTGATGTAATCCAACTACAATTTTTAAATAGCGTAATGATATAGCGCAGGGGTTTCCAAAATATTTCAAACCGCGACTTACGACTTTACTTATATATTTAGACGCCCTGGTGTCAGCGGGGGCCATGCTCTACTTTCAAATAAAATTAAGGGACACATAATCGGTACGCATCTATGAGGTAAGTCTTCTTTAATATTTTGTGCTACACACATTTTTGGAATCATAAATCAAAATAGGAATAAAACACAATCCATCTAGTAGTTTCAAGTAAAACCGCGATTTAAAAACGTCGTCAAAAAATTTTACACCTTATAATATTAGTAATTAGAATATAGAATAAAACTTATCTAGAAATTCCTTTCTTAATCATTCAACAGTTTTGCCTACCACAACAAAATCAAGTGTTACTCCACGATTTAATATGTCCAGTACCAGGCAGACATAAACAAAAAGGCACATTTTAATTACACGCTGGCTCGTCTCATTTCGCTTTGTGTAGCAGTCTGCATACATCTGCATAACTGGCAAGGGCTGTGTTTTCACTGAGGCAATGTTACTTAATACTTATAATACTAATAATGACGTCATAATGTACTCCGAACTGAATGAAAGTTAAGTTTTGGACAAGACATATGAAAAAAATCAAGTATTATTACACAATTTAATATATGCCAACTAACAGGCAGACATAAACAAAAAGGCGCGTTTTAATTACACAGTAGCTCGTCTCATTTTGCTTTGTAGCAGTCTGCATACATCTGCATATATCTGGAGTTTTTCCCTGATGTAGTTGTTACTCACTTAATACTTATAATGTGAATACTGACGTCATAACGAAATCCCTCACTCTTAACCAAATAACCAATAGTTTAAGGTAAGACTCTTACATTACATATTACACGCAGCTAGTCTCATTTCGCTTCGTAGCACTCTGCATACATTTACATATACATAACTAGCGAGCATTGAATTTTCACTGAGGTAGTGGAGTCACTTAGTGCTTAAGGATTGCGTTTCAGAGATTAGCTTCCTGAATATGAACAAAATCAAGTGTTATTCCACGATTTAATATATGACCAGTCATAAATAAAGAGGCACATTTTAATTACACGCTGGCTGGTCTCATTTCGCTTTGTGCAGTCTGCATACATCTGCATATATCTGTCTAGGAATGAGTTTTTCATTGAGGCAGTGTTTAGTTACTTAGTGGGCGCATAGCCTTTAATTCCAACATTTATTGTTATAGCTGTAAATAAATAAATAACTAATGGCTCGTCCTGAGCTAGCCCCTCGCGTCTTTCTCTCCCTCTTGTTTTATACATTACAGTATGAATCAAGACCTTTCATTTGGTACCACACTGGGATATATTTATATGAAAATCGCCTATTACACCCCCTATATCTTCGGAAGGCCCCTACCAATTTCGCTTATTTTCTACTCGACATTTTCTTTTGTCTAAACTATTTGTATATGAAATTAAATCAAGATCGCATAAACAATACTCAAGTTATCATATACTCGAGTTTTTCATACTTACATACAAACTCTCACAAAGTCTTCTCGACTGTGAGACCTGGCTACGCTCGGTGGAAAATCTACTATTTCATCAAAAATTACCAGTATAGATAATATTACGTAGCCTTTTCTAGAAAAACATACAACACCAAAGTTACACCAAAACACTTCATAAGTCACAGAATGCCTTCCAATGTGAACCCAGTAGCAATCTGCTTAGAGGAAATTAAAGTACATACATTATACAAGTATATGCATTCGTATTTGTACGTCCGATGGGACGGCATTCCAATTTACACACAGAAAAGTTCAGGTGCATCGGACTTTACATGCTCGAGGAATGGGACTACACCGACACGAGCAAACTTCCTGAATTGGAACTGCTACAGGGACTTTAAATTAATATTAACATACAGAATTTAGGAAGGGCGTTTACAAACTTTTAGAAAACTACACTAATATTATAAAGAGGAAAGAGGTTTGTTTGGTTCTAATGAATGGGCTCAAAAACTACTGGACATTCGAAAGCTACATCATCCATAACATAGGCTATATTTTATAGGCTATATGATATGTAACATTATGCTACGGGAGCGAAGCCACGCGGATCAGCTAGTAATTTATAAGTATACTGAATAAATAACATTTGATTACCGTAACCGATTAAACAGTTACTGTTACGTTTGATGTTTGACATTTATGATAGAGCAGGCAAGTGAAGCATGCGGTTCATCTGATGTTAAGTGACTGACCGCAGCCCCTGAACACTTACAAAAACAAAGCAAAGGTTGGTATTTCGCCGGTGCCAGCTTGGCCCAATCGTGCAATGCTCGGCTCCTACTCTTTTATTGCTGAAGATGTTATGCAGCAGAATTACCCTCTGTCACCTCTTACGATACCCACAGATAGAAATATCACACACAAATTCATATACAGGTATCCTTAGCCGCCGCCACACGGGTAAGTCTTTAAGTTTTATTTATAAAACAAGGACGGGTTTGTTACAACGCTTATAACTGAGATCTGCTGGACCAATTCGGCTGAAATTCTGTGAAGATAGCTTAGGACCAGGAGAATGACATAGGATACTTTTAATCCTGGAAAATCCAGTAAATAATATTAATAAGATTGACGCAGATTGTCGAAACATCAACCAGATACAGAACCATGGCAATGGTTTTATATGTATTCGTATACTAAACAAATAACATTTGATTACCGTAACCCATAACTAACGATATTCAATCAAACCGAACAAAGCTCGAGTAACTACGCATGTTTGACTTTCATCTGACCGCTGTTTGCTGTTGCAATCCTTTGTATTTGCTTTCCATGGCTATTGTTGTTTATGTAAATACTAATTCGAACAATTTAATACATACGAGTATAGAGTATATAATTTCTTTGTTAGAGGTTCTAATAAAAAGTATAACAGTACAATATAGAATTAATTTTTATACTAGCTACTACTTCTTTAATAACATCAGGGTTTGTAACAAAAATAACCATCCATAAATCACAATCACTCTCCTATATGTATATCAAATTTCATCATAATCGGTTCAGTAGTTTTTGCGTGAAAGAGTAACAAACACATATATAAATACACACATTCTCACAAACTTTCGCATTTACAAAGCATAAGATTCGCGTATATAGGATTTTTAGGATAAGATCCTATTTCATTCCGGGGGTTTCAAAGAATCTCTATTCAAAATTTCATCCAAATCGGTCCTGTAGCTTTGGAGCCTATTCAATACAAACAAGCAAACAAACAAATCTTTCCTCTTTATAATATTAGTATATAAGAAGGATTATTACATAAAAAGTAACAAAGAAAGAAAAAACACAGTTATTTTGACACACACTATAATAATTACACAAGAGAACAAGAGGAAATAAGAAGAGATTTCCCTAGCAACGGGTTAGAATATATGTTGCCACCTCATTTCTATCCGTGGGTGTCGTAAGAGGCGACAGAGGGTAATTGTGCTTCATAACATCTATCAACAATAAAAGAGTGGTAGCCGAGCATTGCAATTGGGCCAAGCTCGCAACAGCGAAATAAAATAAAAGAGAAATCGTGGTAGTAATATTCAAAACAATACTGTAAATAAACACACAGCTATTTTCACCTGTATTTATTTAATATTTACGTAACCACACCACGATGCGCGTCCTCAGAGATTTCTTAATATAATTTCCGGGATGTGGGAAGCCATCACCAAACACACAATACAATGAATTCCTACAAGTGCAGGAAAGATGAGTCTTTCCTTTGATATTATTTAAAGGAATATTAAAGAAAAAATCGTACAGGTATATTATATGATAAAATTGGTATGGATGGATATGATATTAAATGCGAAAATTGGTATGATATGTTTGTTACTCTTTCACGAAAAGCTACTGGAACGATTTGGATGAAACTTGTTATAAGGTAAGTATCCAGAATAACACATAAGTCGCTTTTTATCCCAGATTCCCACAGGATCTGAAGTCATATGGCTTTTATTTTATATAATAATAGATTTTTTCTGAACTTTAGTATATTACTTCTTAATTCAATATATTTGTACGATATCTTTAATTTCATAAATAATTTGGTAGAGGTACGTAATCCTACTAATATTATAAATGCAAAAGTTTGTGAGAATGTATGTATGTTTGGTACTCTTTTACGCAAAAACTACTGTACCTATTATGATGAAACCTGATATACATCGTAAGGGTTCAGAATAACATATACGTACTTTCTATCCTGGAGTTGCCACGGGATCAGAAGTTACAAGGGTGAAACCGCGGGGCGCGGCTAGTTGGATATAAGGTTGTTTTACCAAATAAGCTCTTTTGTAAATGTTGCATTTCAGTAATAACTTCAGAAGAACACTGGTATGATTAGAAGTAATTCGTCAAGGACTTAGATGATTAAAGCAATATCTATCTGTTATATACTACCATTATAACCATATAATATTATCTTGATACCGTTGCATAACTGATATTGAGCTTTCATCTCCACTTCCAGTGCATAAAAGCTCTATACGCAAGGGAATTTGAGAGCTCTTTATAGAATAGACTTCCAGTCATAGAACCTTTACTATTCCGAATTGTTTAAACAGATTATATTAAAAGTATGTATTTTAAAACGAAAAAGTTTGTTCAAACGTGCTAAACGTGCTGGAGGGGTATTAATTTCACCAGTGCGAGCTTTCACTCTCTTATTGCTGATCTTCAGTTATGCGGCAGAATTACCCTCGGTCGCCTCTTACGACACCCACGGGTAGAAATGGTGTGGCAACACTCGTATTCTAACCCGTCGTCACACGTTTATTTATTTATTTAGCGGGAAAAACCGCGTGGCACTACTACTTCTAATTATATTTCAGTATATCTGTATTTTCTGTTTCATTCTCAAGATAATTCTTATAAAATGTGCGTTCATAAATCGATAAAAAATTACGGATGCAGATGTACAAAAAGCTAATCCGACGGTGCCAAAATTAAGCACGGTTCGTAATGTCCACGAGACCAAATGATTGATGAAGGTGTGTGTGCATGGAGCTATGGAAATAGCGGATTACCCTCTCTTTTACATCAGTATAAAATTTATATTTTTATTGGGCCATATAGATGTCGATCGATTCTAGTTTTTAAAAATTATTTTAAAGGAATTCTTTATTATTTCGGAGAGCGTAAGTTATTTTTTCCAAAAAAGTTTAGTTTCTAAAGCAATAATTTATAAATATATATATAAAGTATTAAAATCTCAGCCCATCTAAATATTACAGTAATTTTTGTGCGGATAAAATAATGTATTCATATATGAATATTAATAGAATGATACAATTTTCTCTTTTAACTACGTCATACTAGACAAACGTTTTTATATTTGCTTTAGAATTTTGTATTTGCTTTTGGCGTCACTTTAGTTTTCGGCGCACTCCATTTGCATTCACTAATCTGTAACCGCTAATCTAGTCGCCCCACGGCAAACGAGCTATAAACTCCCGCGTTAAACTTTACGTCAGCATTTGACAGGTCGCCATGATGTGATCAGGCTAAGGCTTTGTCAAATACAGCCGGTACAAATACATCGTTTATTTACAGATACGGAATAGGCTAGACGAGCCTTTTTTTGGCCTTAAATGATTATCATTGTAACTCTTATACTAAAACATATATAATATTATATTATTATTAACATATATATAAACAAATATAATATTTTTTGAAAATACATTTTTTTTCTAAAATTTTGAAGTAATTTTTTAATGATTAAAATTGAAATATGTTTTTGTAAGCTAAGAACTGGAACTGAACAGGAAATGTTAATTTATTATGGGAAATAATAATGATTAATCATTTGAACTATTGATTATTATTATACTTACTTTTAAAATTATTTGAATTATATTGTTAAATATTTAAGAAAACAGCGCTCAATAATTAAATAACGATCGTATTGCGTATATAATATAATAAATACACATAAAGGCACTTCAAACGGCCGGCCGTAAGAAATGAAATAAATATTTTTACTACTATATACTATACATAAATATAGTCTATGTTACTTTTCTGTGTTATATGAGGAGGAAAATCATAAATCGTCGAAATAGCCAAACATTTAACAAAACGAGGGCAATAAAACTAGCGCGATATTTTAAAATCAGTTAAATCGAATTCATGTTTTAGCGATTGGGTAATATCCGCCATTTTGAATTTATTTCAGACAGCGGAAGGAGGTGATTGAAAGCGTATATTTGTTAAAAGCTTTCTTAGATTTACGCGGACTACAATTCTTACGATATATATGTATTTAATGGGTAATTTATTGTATATGCTTCTATAATCAATATTATAAAGAGTTAAATTTTACTTATGGATTTTTTGCGGACTTTCGATTATTCATCTTGTTTGATAAATAAAAATTTTCGCAAAAAAATAAAACCGACTACCTCGCTCTAAAAAGTAGAAAATAACTTTTATATCATTTTTGTTGAAATCTATACAAAGTCCGTGCAAAATCTTGTTAAATTGAAAATAGATAAAGGTACCGACTTTGTATAGATTTGAACAAAAATGATATAAAAGTTATTTTCTACTTTTTAGAGCGAGGAAGTCGGTTCTATTTTTTTGCGAAAATTTTTATTTATCACTTTTTAGTGTCCTGTGAAGGGTAATCACATCATCTAGTCACAATTCAGTTGATATATTCATCATTATACCTTAACCGCAGAGCTTATTCCGTTGATTTTCGAAGAGTTCCCTGGAATATCTTCCACATGGATGATCAAATCTAAACCAAATTTACGCCGGAAATATGCGGTAACATACATAAACCTCCTTCTTTTGAAAGTCGGTTAAAAATATGTTTTATTAATGAACTCTGACTACGTACTGAGTAGAATCGAAATAATTTTATTGTACCAATAACTAAACAAAATATCTAACAAAAACATATGAATGCAAACCGCTACCAAATATCGCATTCCAATTATTTTAAGATCTAAAATACCAGACCTCAAGCTAATCCAGTTAGAGTGGAGCTAAATGCGTTTCCACGTGGTTCTGGAATTTTCCAGCTGTTTAATTATAAATTCGATTAAAAGTAACTGGAAAAAGTTAATCGAGTGTGCACGTAGGGTTTAATTTAACTCGATTTGTAAAAGATTGCAAATGTATTCTAATTGTTGTAAAACACATACTTTAGTATCTTTTTCATTTACATGCATCGGAAAGTAAGCGACGAATATTGTCCATAACTATCAGCAAAAATTGAACATTACTTTACTAATAGTAAATGTACCCATAAAATAAAGGGTAAATTTAAAAGAAGTATTGTCTTTTTATTAAGAATACTGTTTACATTATTCAAAAAGCACTATCTTGAAACGATATTTATATACGTGATAGAAAAATCTGTATAGAGGACTTGTCATTTCATCACTACTTACGATCTTAATTCAACAAAATTGACGAAAAATATCAATGTATAATTAGGTATATGAGAGAATACGAAAGCAGTGGAAATAAAAAATGTAGCAATTATATCAAAGCCTGCGACTAATTGGAAGAAATATCGTTAAAAATCCGTACCGAAGTGATTCTGCGAAATCATTCAAATTGTACTAAAAGCAAATTATCAGTACATTAAGTCGAAATTACGAGATCAAAGGAAGGCTTCTTGTCTATTACGAGATGTTTAAATTATCGCAGTAATGGATGGGCGTCACACAAAGCCGTATAACGGTATAAGCTAGTCTTCATTAACCTGCAAGAGTTTATTATATTAGTATTACTTATGGTAAATATTTTAATAATATATCTTTTATACCATTAACTTAAGACAGAGAGTAGCGTAATACTAGTCTTCCTTATGAATCTGCGAATTTTGCAAATCCATCTAGTAGTTTGAAAATTAGCGCGTTTAAACAATCAAACAAATATAAATCTCAAAGGTGACTGACTGACTGACATGATCTATCAACGCACAGCCCAAACCGCAGGACGGATCGGGCTAAAATTTGGCATTCAGGTAGATGTTATAATGTCAAATGCCACGGCAACAGCGAAAACAGATATACGCGAGAGAAACCGCGGGACACAGCTAGTTGTTATAATACCAAAAATATTAAAACGAAGGTCAGTTTTAATCGCAATACATTTTGAATTATTGAAACATTCTGCAACATATAACTTTATTTGAAAGCGAATAATCTATATTTTGTTATATTTAAAGTATCGAAGTAAGGATTGAGTCGTAAAGTTGTTGGGCAATATTAAGAGTTGGTCGGATTATGCGGAACCGGCCGTAAATAGCCAATTCAATCCTATTTATTTATATTTATGGGACTTAACGACTTGCGGATATTTTATAGATACGAATTTCTGTAGCGTTTAACTGTATCGATATATGTTTCGATATTGTTGTACGTTCGGAGTGTAGTTAAAGCGAATAATAAAATCATTATTATGTTTTGTTTCTTATGAGATTTTTACAGTTTGATCTTTAAAATTCCTACCACTAATAGTTGAAGATTGAAAATTATCTATCAATTTTATTAATTTAATCGAATATTTAAAGTGTCCTTGAGGTGATTTTACAAAAGAGCACATGTTCATTACTAATATTTATTGACCTTAGAGTGGCTCCCCGTGCCCCCGACAACACGTAAAGTCGACGCCTGATCTCTCTCCGGCCGTCCCGTTGTTTAGAAGAGTAACGGAATAAAATAGTGCACTTGTGCCAACACACACTTGTGCATTATAATATCCCCCGCGCAATTGGCTAGTCTCTACAGGGATTAGCCGCCGTGGGAAAAAATTCAGTCAGTATTTTCCATTTAATACGATACTATTTAACGATCAAATATCATTCCTTTATCTTGAGGTATGTCAGAACTAAAACCATACAATGAATTATTGCCTAAAGTATTCTATTAAAAAAAAATATATCTACTTTAAAGTAAATACTTTACATACAAATATTTACTTTATCTCAAACATTATGCTTTAAATGAACTGTTCGTAGTTTCTTTAGTAATTCTGTAATGTTGGGTAAACATCGGGTTATCAGACCCGCAGTTAAGCCGCTATAAATTCAGTTACACGGCACACTTAACGAATCAACTGAAAAACTTATCTATGTCTTTGGTACAGTTGTGAACGAAATTGAACACAGATGTTTTTTTCTTGACGATTGTATGTTTAGAAGTAACGGTACAATATGATTTCACAATGGTACGTGTAAATGGTATTGGAAGAAAGACACATGAGAAAGATATCCCATGTTAGTGAAGTTTTTAAAGTGTTTTGGTCTCTGTCAGCATTAGACAGTTTTAACAAATGAAATGTAACTTTTTACATTTTATTTGCTAAAAATCTTTCGAGAATATGGGATACTTAATGAGGGAAATACTATGTGTATTGAAGCGACAAAAATTATTCTAAATTCAATTGTTAACATTAAGGGAAGTACACAAATCAACTCTACCTACCAACTAACTTGACCATTTTCGAAAATATCCTCAAACGTATAAATTTTCCACTTGCCTGTACAAAACCGCATATAAAGAGTTCCATCGATGGGGTTACCTCCCCTACAAATAAATAATCAAGTCCAGATCTTATCGCGGGAAATACGACGCAGAAAATAGTGCACCCTTCTGAGAATTTTAATTAGCAAGGAATCAAGAAATGCGCTTTTTGCCTCGCCATTACCGATATAAGAAATAGTACAAGATCGATAAGTTAATTTCTTAATGTAAGTAGAAATTAATTGGCACGCTAGGGTTTTAATATCAATTCATTTGCATACTTATGAGGTTTCTTATAAAATATAACGTTAGCTCTTGCGTTTAAAGTAATTTTGCATTCTGAAATAGGGTTTTTTATTAAAACTCGAACTTAATTCTAGTATTAGCTCCAACGATTTATTTCCTTTAAAGGATTCACTGAAGTAACATAAATAAACACAACACCCAGACAGTAGAAAATAACAATGTTCATCACATAATAATTTTCTAATCGTAGGAATCGAACCCACACTCTCTAGCACAATAAACTATTGCTGTATACACTGAGCCAATCGGGTCAAATAGCCCTGTATTAGCAAATAGCTTTTCACATTATCGCCAACTAGCTACTCCACCCGGCTTCGCTCCCATAGCATAATGTTTTCTAGCCTATGTTACTCGTGAATAATGTAGCTTTCGAATGGTATAAGAATTTTTAAAATCGGTCCAATAGTTATTGACCCTTTCCATTACAGCCAAACAAACAAACATAGTTTTTCTCTTTATAATAGTAACTCAAATGGCGAATTATTTTTTATTAAAAAAAATGTGCTTAGTCTTACGTTTAGTGACAAATATAAATTATTATATTATTAAACTGTATGTATGTTAGTTTGTAAGGTATTTATTGTGGTAAGGTATATATAAATAATGTTGGTCTGTATAAAACTGGTCTGTTACTTGAAATAAATAAATATTCTCAACGATGTAACTGTGATGAATACTCCACATTTGTTTCGTATGAAGTTTATTAAAATGCTCGTTGCGTCCCGCCTGAATTTCAGCGATAAGGCATGTGCAGCAAATGTTGTTGTTTTTAATAATTTAGAGGAACATTTATTCAAGCTCTGAACTAGATTTTAATATGCTCTAAACGTTCTAAAATTAATAAATTTAAATTAGAAACTATCCAATTTTAATTAGAAACTACTAACGTATAAGTCTTTAAAAACTGTGTCCTGAATCTCAAGATAAACTTCTCCATACTTTATACAAAAATAACGGAGCGTTCGTAATCGATACCGACCTTCGGAACTATGAGATGGACTTGAGATTTTCCTAAATTACAACAGTCAATTTTTTTAAATTCTCTTTAAAAATTTCAAAAACCAACTGACTGACTATTTTTTTGAAAAATTAAATAGGAACAATAAGAGAACAATAGATATATTATATATTTATATTAGAATTCTTTTTCTAAATATATCTTAGGTTCGATTTCGCAGGGGCCTTTTGGAAATAATTTGCGAGTAAAATTTTAGTGAGTATTGAGGACTAATTATGTGTTTTTTCTTTCATTTTATGAAATAGCACCGAGAAGTACCAGGACACCATGAAAGATAAAGAGTTGTTAAAACCTACCCGAGTTATAAGCAACGAGGAGCAGCTGCATATCGCGCGCAATATTCCCGGGATACAAGAAAACAATCTTAAGATAAATTTATAAGATACCTTTGGTTCAATTTCTCAGAGGCCTTTTAGAGTTAATTTCTGTGTAAAATTCTAGTGAGAGCTAAGGATCAATTATGGTCAGTTTTAGTTTATTTCTCCTATATTAAAAATAGCACCGAGAAGTACCAGGGCACCATGAAATATAAAGAGTTGTTAAAACCTACCCGAGCTATGAGCGACAAGGAGCAGCTGCATATCGCGCGCAATATTCCCGGGATACAAGAAAACAATCTTAAGATAAATTTATCACAAGTTCGCGTAAAGTTTTGAGATGAATGAGGCTTTGTTGTTGCTTCGTAAAAAATATACGCGAAGTAAACAGTGCACTTTGAAGAATAAGTTCTCAACAGTCATAATACATTAAAAAGCTTATAGTTACAGCGATAAAATGTCATCATACTTCACTAATGTTAACTTGTGTACTGATGAAATTTTAAAAAGAGTCTTTGTAAATATAGACATTAAAAATATAGACTCCAAATCTATATATATAAAAATGAATTGCTGTTCGTTAGTCTCGCTAAAACTCGAGAACGGCTGAACGAATTTATCTTATCTTGGTCTTGAATTATTCGTGGAGGTCTAGGGAAGGTTTAAAAGGTGAGAAAAATTCGAATAATGAAGAATGTTAACAAATATTGTTTTTTTTAACTAAAAAATACTGTTGAAAAATTATTTTGTTACGTCAATTACTTTTTGATTTATAAGCAAAACAAATCGTAATCGCCCGACGCGGCGATTGCGGCGGTGTGACGTCATAAAACAGACAGCTCATGCGCTCGCTATAGCGCTTCCCACACGTACTATAGTTGCTGCGAAGTAGCGCGGCCCGCGCGGCGTCTGTTTTGTGACGTCACGAGCGGTCACGTGACTTTAGCGGAACTCGAAATTTTTCTAAAGTTTAAAAGCTTATAAAATGAAAACTACTTGGTATTTTTGACTGCAACAAAAAACAGTGTATTTGTATAGGTACAAGCTATACTGTAACAAACTTTCAACCTATTTGGCATACCTAGTAACATTCTCCATTGCCGGGAATTGCCGGGTCCACGCGAGCGAAGCCGCGGGCGGAAAGCTAGTAATACATAAATAAATATATATTATTTAGAGTCTATATTTTATTTTTTATTGTAAAAGTCCGTACCAGAAACATGTGCACACTTATTTGAACACATAGGTAATACACTCATGTCTGGCGCCGGGGTTAAAAGCCGACACTGAAAGGCAAATCACACATAGTGTGCAAACATGTGACAGTAGTATGAATGTATGTGCCACACAATCTTAAAAAAAGGAAGAAGGAAATAAAGAAAATACATTTTGGTGGTAACCCCAAGTTCGATGTTATTTTAAACACTTAAAATTATCTGCACCTGACCACTTATTTTCCTTTATAAATACAAATTATAATAAAATGTATTTGTCGTAATGAAATTGTTATATGTGATGTTATAAGTACTTATCCCCAACTACGTATATCTCTCAATCATAATTGCCATCGTAATGCCTTCCTGCATTCCTGTCCCACAGTTGAAATTTCCAAAAATCTAAAAAAAATAATAAAGAGTCAACATAATTTCTTGTAAACTTAATGATCAATGATTTAATACAAAACATTTATCTTTAATTTCGTAGCATTCGTTGCGTGTGCATTGAATTAAATTAAACACAAAATTATTAATTTAACATGAATTATTGAATATCATTTACATCGAGTAAAGTTAAGATTATGCGATTCCGAAATGGTAAAACAATTTTATTTATACCCACACCACTAAAGGCTTGCATTACGCCACGCTATCCATAGCATGCTATGGGACAGTTAACACAAAAACAATTATAGTAATTTAGGCAATATCAAGATAAGATATCGCTGGTCTATTAATTAAATAATTTTGACGTTGCGTGACTGTGACATACTGGAAAAGGATTCCTTGACAATCGATAAATAAATTTTACCAAATATTTATCTTATATCTACATTATTATTATAAGGAGGAAAACTTTGTTTGTTGGTTCTGTTGTAATGAATAGGTATTGAATTAAATACTTTTTTACACTTTTTCCACTATTTTATTAATAAACTTTATTTAATTATAGCCGGTTTCGAAAATTCATCATAAGGTAGTCTAGAATTTAATTTATTAAGTTTTAAAAACATTCGGTCCAACAGCTTTTCGAGACATAAACAAGAATTAATTTCCATTTCATTGTAAAGGCGCCTAACAATAGCTCCAACGAGTCTAAGTTGTAAGTTAAAGTCGCGAAGTGAACTAAGTTACAGTGATGTATTAAACTTAGTGTTTAGGCTGCTTGGGAACTTGGGAACTTTGCTTTGAAGTCGCATCTCATCTTTTGAATGCATTGTTTCTTTGCACAAGTTTCGCAAAGCTCAGGTTTAGAATTGTTGTGAATCTTGTTAACGTTTTATTTTTATAATATAGGAGCTGTGCCCCGCGGTTTCAGCCGTGTATATCTGTTTTCCCCCTTCCGTTGATCAAAATCCTTTCTTAGTGTATGCCTACGTCATAACATTAACCTGCATGCCGAATTTCAGCCCGATCTGTCCAGCGGTTTGGGCTGTGCGTTGATAAAACTCTATGTCAGTCAGTCATTTTCAATCTAGTTTTTCTAACATCCTGTTATAATATTTGTTATAAATATAACTTCCAAAATTGTTCATACTTCGTTCGTCAAAGAAACTTCTTACAAATATATTAAAACATGTAATCATTATACACGGAATACAACTTTCTTTATCCTTCCTATAATGTAAGTTATGATAATTACATATTTTACACATTAAGTATACATTATATCATAGGCCACGTAAACGCTTACCATCAGGCATAACTGTGGCCAAACGTAATCAGTATAAAAAAATCTCAAAGATAACATTTTTTTAGCTGCTGATTAGAAGAATGGAGAAACCTCTAAAAACGCGCTTTTAATTCTCGACATTAGCTGGAGAAACGCTACCAAAGAGAGAAAATCCTTCAAGATAAGGATGGACATTGACGGATCGAAGACAGAACGTCTGGAAGCTCACCCTGACAGCCAGTGGTGCTTATGTTCCACATTTATATGAATTTGTTCCGGGATAAAAACTGAGGTAACATATTCATAATTAGCATTCTTCGCTCCTAACACCTATTGTTTTATGTCCTCTGGGATTGGGATCGAAACTACGATATTACGATTTGAATGTAAAGCCACTTTAACCAGTAAATCAATGAAGGACCTTCCCAAACTGACGGTCTATACCAAATAAACAAATCGTGATTAATACCGTGTTAACTATTTAAAATATGAAGGCTAATTTATTGTTCAAAGTCAAAGTCAAAGTCAAAACGTTTATTTTCCAAATTGGCTTCTTTCGAGGCACTTTTAGAATTTAGTTCAATAATTATACTACAAAATGTATTCTAAAACTAAATAAATAATTTTTTATTGACATGTAAAAACACAATACATACATATAACACATCACAACACATAAAAAATACATATATTAACTCAAACACAATCAGTAATTCTTGTGCTTAAAGCAAAAACTATAAGGAGATTTCTTCTTCCCTACATTACACGACTAAATCCAACCAGACGGAGGTAAGATATCCTCAAGATAAGGCTGGACAATGACGGATCGAAGACAGAATGTCTGGAAGCTCACGGTCACATCCCGTGACGTTTATGTTCCGATTAGATAAATTTTCCCGGGATAAAACTAAGGTGATGCACATATACGGAAAACGTATTCATGAATGCCTCTGAAAACTTTTTACTTTCAATTCTACTAATTTAACACTTGACAACAATGAGTTAGTAGTATTTTGTACAGGGGCATGCCAATCAGTTTATGATTTCATTATCGTCTCCAATAAACACCCGTAACGCCAGACATAAAGGTGCTATTGTGACTTTATAGAAAAAGAGGTCATAATAATTAAAACACTACTCCAAAATATACAAGGATGCCTGATAAAAAACAATGCATATTAATAATTGATTCCAGTAGACCATGAACGCGTCGTATTAAATATTTTGAACATAAAAATTCCAATATTTAACGATAAAATTTACTAAATAACTCACAAATTTACTAAGTCGCTATGAATTCCTTCAAAAGATTTATACTTTAAAAATTAGAAGCATAAATACCACTTATAAAGCAATACATCGTCTAGTATGACCTAGGTGAGCTCATAATAAGCTAAGAACGAAGGCTGCATACAAAATGGAGTACAAATTACAGCCGCACATGAATTTTATAGAACGCAACGATTTGCATACAATTATCGCGGTTATTTACTTTTCGGAGCTAGAATTAAGATGAATTATTTTTGCAAAGCGCGTATATTTCGGAGTTTCTTGGATGTAGCGCTTTAATATTTTATGCGGTGAATAAATTCAATACATTAAACACGCTATTAAGGAAAGATTTTGGAAGACATGTAAGTGGCAACTAGTTCTTTCTAAGCTTCCATCATCGACGATGAATAAAAGAAAATGTATGACAAATTCTTCAATGAATGAGTTTCCAAATAACTTCCATTGTTATTCAATTGCAATGAATAGGTAAACGAGTAAGTGTAGGTGATGAGCACGGTGAAATTTGTATGAAAACAATCATTATTGAATAAAATACTTTTTAAAGGATTTTAAACGCGGTTTATCATACATTATTTTTTAACCCGACGTTTTGAACACTTAACAGCGAGCGTGGTCACTGGGGCACGCGTGGGCCACTGAGATGATAGTTGTGTCACGAAAACTTTATGTTATGAATTATTTATAACTAGTGGTGTCCCCACTGTTTCATCCTTTCTTATCTCTCCTAGGATTTGCGGGATAGTATATACAGGATACTTTTTACTCGGTTATCAAACAATCTCTATACAAAATTTCATCCAAATCGATCCAGTGATTTACGCAAGAAGAGACAGACATATACAGAGTTACTTACATTTATAATATAAGTATAAATAGTAAGGATTACGTTTTTATTCACCACTGAACGTACACAAAAGGCGTTAAAAATTCACAACAGCCGCTAAGCCATACAGGCCACTGTTTGCTTTTCATTTTCAACATCACCTGAATATTTCACGCTCGCTTTAAACATGTGAAGTGTAATTAAGCGGGTAATTACATTTATAAGTTATTCTATTATTTTGCAGGAACATTAGAAATACATTTATATTTTAAGGTAAGGGAAATATAAATAATGAATTAGGGACATTTAAATGAATAAAATTGTTCTTACAATTTATAAGATTGTACATCGTAGTATATAGTACAGCATTACCATTTCTTAAGAATTCGGTAGGTTCTTTGAATGAAGAATGCAGTTGAAACAAACAAACAAAAATTCTTTTTTGTACACCATTACAATGAGACACTAAAAATATCAGTAACAAGTATAATGTACAGAGGGCGGCCTTATCGCTAACAGCAATCTCTGCCAGGCAACCCATATATAGGAAACTTATATGAGTAATAGTGGTAGGTGCAGTTACAAATGAAAAATACGGTTTACCTGATGTTAAGTGACTGACCTCAGCCCATGAACATATACAACATCAAAGTGTCGCAGATGCCTTGCGGCTTGAAGGAAGGTGTGGGGGTAATGCTCTCATTATCCCCTCACCTTCCTTCTCACCAAATTTCCTATCATTAGTAAGTTTGGTGAGGAGTAGAATATAATAAGATAGAATAGGAATGGGATGGGAATACAGGCTTCCGGGGACTCGCTCAACCAACAGCTTCGATAAGATGCAATATAAAAACTACTAAGAAAAAAAGTATAATTATTAAGATTATATTTTTATGAACATATTGCAGACTAGCTTTTGCCCGCGGCTTCGCACGCGTAGACTACAAAATTAACATAGTTGTTATAAAA
>LQNK01002615.1:66381-79148 GCA_001586405.1 Phoebis sennae | reverse complement strand
TGTAAAATAAGTACAATCCTCACGTACTGTTTGTCGATAACGTATGGAAAGTGGTAAAAGTAGTGAATCATTGGACACCGTGACCGTGAGACGCGGCGTGAATTGTATAGTTTCCGTACTTTGTGTATAGTTTTATTTTAGACTTCCGAAAATGAGGAGATTATCTTTGGGCGTTTTGTTAAGGTATATCGATATGTTTTTCAACCGATTTTCGTGAATGTTGATGCAATGAATCAGATGTATTTTTAACACCTACAAAATTTTCACAAAATACAGGTTCAGGTTAACTTATTCCATTCTTGCTGGATAACGTATATGCGAAAAAAATTGACACTATTTTGACACTATCTAAGTTTATTAGATAGAAAATAAAATATTTTTTAAAGGATTTTAAACGGATTATTATACATTATTTTACATTATTATTATGTATTGTACGCATAATGACTCTTTTCGTTTAAGTTCTGGAAACCCCCCCTTTCGAACCTCACGTGATTGATGGACGGTCTCTTATCTAGTTTCCATAATAGAAGCTTTGCCTAGTTTGGGACTAGATATCGTAGTGTGTCATCCCTAAATATATTCTCTATTTATTTCATGATCCGGGAAATTACATGACTACAGATATACGCGGGAAAAGCCATGTGGCTCAGATAGTTAAGTATATAACAGTTACTATAGACGTCATTACACCAGAGGGTTTACATATAACATAGCGTGAATTCGTTTGGTTTTGTAAGCGATGTCGAAACCGAGGCCAGCGTAAGGACAAATGTGGACTGTGTCATTATATGGGCCTTAAGTTTCAGTGTAATGTTATATGGAGTACCATAGAGTGTGAAACATTGTTCTAATTAGGGAAGATAATTGGAAGAATTAAGATTGACATTAGCTGTAATACTAACGGCCGTTTTCAATATTCTATATAACCCTTGTTTTGCTTACTAAAGTCAGACAAATCTATCTTTTTGTACTTACTTTGATTTCAATATCCTATCCACGGATAGCCCTTTCTATGACGTTTGCCTTCTAACGTCATATAATCTGACATAACAATCTATCCAAAATCTTTGATACATTATTGAAAATGGCCGTAAAACTACATAGAAAATACCTTTTAATTCAATTTCAACAATTAGCCCGTTATGGACGGGTTAGAATACGTGTGTATACCGGGTTAGAATATCCTGATTCCAGATGTGGGTGTTGCTTATTACGATACCTACGAGTGGAATTGGGGATCGGCGTGAACCAGTATTGCACTGTTTCGTACGGTTAGCGGGTGTTCGGAAGCCTGTATTTCCATTCCTCTCCTGCCCTGTTGTACTCCTCTCCCATTTTCCTATCTCTCCCTTCCTTCAAGCCGGCTAGGCATCTGTGACACCTTGATGTAGATGTTCATGGGCTGCGGTCAGTCACTTAACATCAGGTGAACCGCATGCTCCGCTTGCTTATCGTCAGACTCCCCAATTTCCATAAGTAGTTGTCTCAGTTTTATGAAATGAATATGCATGTTTCTTGTGATGATTGACTAACCTTAACAACAATGTCAACGACGATTGTCTTACTTATATAGTTGGTTAACACGGGTCTTGAACGTGCCCTTCAAAATATTGAGATTCTTATTTACCTATTTTAAAAAAAACCAATGGCGTTGCAGAAAAATGTTGACAAAATAACCAAAATACAGAATAAGTAAAGCAATATGTTAGCAAGCAATATTCCAATTATTTTTGATTTAAAAATATATTTAGTGTTGTTGAACCAACGAGGGAGATCCGATTTTCAAATACGAATCATGTTTTTATTTAATTCACGTTGATAGTCAAACCTACTTACCTAATTCGAAGACTAACCTTAGATGCCCAATTGGTATATTGCCCTGTTTTAAAGCCTTCCAAAAACCTATTAAATTTGATATAATTTGTCAAGTTATTATTAATTAACTAAACATAGTATTTATTCCAGATCAGACCAGTTAATAAATTCCATAAACAATATCGCCAACTTTAGTCAAAGTAAAACCCTTTTACATTGCATTCCTTGCAGTATTGCCAAATACAAACCTGTTAGCCTATTATAGTACCCATTGCTTATGTATTAGAGTATATAATTGTATGAATAATGCAATGCAATTCAGGTTACTGACCAATGGCCGTGACTTTTTTAGTGTAGTTTCTATTGTGCAAATTTTAGATGAATTGATTTGAGATTAATAATTATATTGTTAAGCGATTGCGCATATATATCTCGTGTAACGATAAGCTGCTACAGATTATATATTAATCCTTCATGTTTAATGTTGGCATTACAGCCGAAGTATTCTAGGTTCGACCTCGTAGAGACCATTTGAGATTAAGTAATAATTGTTACAATATTAACACATATTCTTATTTTGATTGTTTGATAATTATTGTTTACGTCTTATTGTTTAATGTTAGTATTATAATTTACTATGTAATAGAGATATTCTTCGTTGTTCCGGTAGAAACTTTGGTTTGAAATTAAACAATTGTTATTACGTTTATCTAATCGATAATTCATTATAATACCTACATTTTTTGAAACGACTTATGTTTAAATTGTATTTTCAACATACACAAAGGTAACCGCGTTATAATGGCTTTTTATATAAAAATAATTAGGAAACGTAACGAAAGAAATTATCAGAACGAGTTAAACATTAAAACAATCATAATTTAAAGCAATCAAGCAAATTAGTTTTTTAATAACGCATTTTCATTTGTTTTTTTAAGTCTAAACATTTATTTTTATTAATAAACTCATAGTAAATCGATTTTAAATTAGAAGCGAAATAGCTCATTAAAAACACCTCACGATGATTGCTTAACTAACCACAGATAATCAAATTATTTGTGGTGACAGCTGATTATACAATAACGACTTTTGTAATGCACCGTTATTTGTTTCCTAATATTACCAAGATTTATAATAATGACAATTACGGTAAGGTTTAGAATCTAGAAAGTTGTAAGCGATTGTTATAATCTGAATGCCTTTTTCAATAATGTATTAAAGATTATGGATATATTGTTATCTCTGATTATATGACATTAGATTGATTAAAGTCATAACAAAAGCTATCCGTCGACAGCGTATTGAAATCAAAGTAAGTGCAAATAGATAGATTTGCCTGACTTTAGTAAGCAAAACATGAAATAGATAAAATATTAAAAACGGCCTTAAGGCTCACTTATCCATGTCTTCGCTTGTGTTACACTCGGTTCTATATATAGATAAATAAAAGTTACTCATTCACTCCAACTTAACCTACCTGTATTCGAAATTTCATCAAAATCTGTTCAGTAGATAGTTTTTGCGCGATTGACAAATATACAAACTTTCACATTTATAATTCAGAAGTTTTTATTTTAATTTTCAAGTTAAGAATCTCGGAGGACTTAAAACGTAGAAATATTTTTTGTACGTAAATTTGTATTTGTATTCTGTCAGTGGCAAGCACAATTATAATGGTGCTCAGATCAAATTTGTATGCCGGCGTATCTTTCGAATGCTTTGTTATAATAAGATTCCAGTTATAAAAATTCTACGATCTTTCCGTTGTGAAACAAACATTTCTGTTATAATTTAAATATTTATATTATTTATTTTATCTATTTAAATTCTAAATTTATGATGTAAATTGTAATGTAATTTAATATATTCATGTAATAGTTTTGCGTAAGGGTTTATGTTACCTTAGTGAATAAATAAATGATTATTATTATTATTACAGTTAGACTAATCATTAAAAATACGTGTATTTAGCCAATAATCCTAGAGTATGACAAATTAAATGCCTGTAAGAAATGGCTTATAGCATTACAGGCATCTGTACATCTATACTTCACTACATAGTATAAAACAAAGTCGCTTTTTCTGTCATGTGTCATGTTGTATATCCCTATGAACGCTCAAATCTTTAAAACTACGCAACGGATTTTGATGCGGTTTTTTTTAATAGACAGAGTAACTCATGAGGAAGGTTTTTATGTATAATATCATCCATTAAACCCGTGCGAAGCCGGGGAGGGTCGCTAGTATATTATAAAGCTGAAGAATTTTATCTGTTTGAACGCGCTAATCTCAGAAAGTACAGGTCCGATTCGAAAAAATATTTAAGTGTTAGATAGCCCATTTATCGAGGAAGGGGCTATATATCGTCCCGATATTCCCGGGAGACGGGAGTGCCCTGGTGCGCAGCTAGACTTTTTATATTGTCTGTTCTTTATATACTTTTTTTCTGTAATTCTGTACAAAGAATAAATAAATAAATAAAGATTGACGTGATCAATTAAAATCGCGATTTTTTTTGTAATTAGACGTTATAAATATTATTACATTATTTACGATCAAAGCATGATTGCCCTTGATAACGCGCATATGAATTCCTCGATTTCTAAATTATGTAAAGGATTCAATACAAAAACAGATTTATACATTTTTGTTTGTGTAGCTCTTGCACTATAACTTGGAGAAAACATAATCATTGTCTATACATTATTGAATTAGCTTTTTGTAGAATAATGGAGTTGCTGGTATATAAACTTTTTTGTCGTCTTGAACAATTTCGGCCACGCCATACACTCCCAATACAGTCTAAAAATATGCAAGAGATATCGCACGCTGAGAATAAAAGTGACCTAAGGAAAATACTTCTTAAAGGATTTTAAAAGCGGTCCTTTAAAAAGTATTTTATTTAAAATAGAAAGTACTCGCCTTAAAACAAACACAAGATTATACTAAAAGTGACCTAATTCAAAACTTTGGTAAAATGAGTTATATTCATAAAATGACTTACAATAAGATAATCTATCGTCTAGTAAATCAAAAACTGCCTAATTCCAACTGAAAAAAAAACTTTCCTCTCTCTTATGATGCTTAAAAATAACTTAACAAAAATAAAAGCTATTTTTTGTAATATTTATCTTAGTTATTCAACCGTTTAAAAACAGTGAAACAATAGAGCATCTTACGTACTCGCTTGCATAATATGTTATATCAAGAAAACTGAGTGTATAAGCTCATGTCAAAAAATGTTCGTGTGAACATTTTGACATAGGTTGAGTAAAAAAGAGATTCATAGGTGTATGTGATACTTGCAATATATAGCGTGTAATATAATGTGAAAAAATTGTATACATGTTGTTATTTTTATGGGATGTAATTACTTTACAATCTAATTATTGTTATAAAATATGGTCAGTTGAAGAGTAAGTTGATTGAACGTAGTCAATTGTATGACAAAAAGCGCCTCGAAAAAGGCCTATTTGGAAAATAAACGTTTTGACTACACCTTTGAATTTTAAAGAAACTACGTGGGCGGAGAAAGAACTAGGTATTTTCAAATTTCAATCACGCAAACTTATTTCATTTTCACGAATTTATACGATCGATAAAGGAATCCTATAAAAATTACTACAGATCCGATTTGAATGAAATTTTGTAGGTATAGAGATTCTTCCCAGGAATGACATAGATAGTTTTTATTTCGAAAATTATACAAGAACGAAATATATACGCGGGTGAATCCGTGGAGCTCGGCTATTTCAATATAAATGTATGTCTATATCAGAGCAATAAACTTTAGTTTTAAAGCCTATTCAATACAAACAAACAAATCTCTCCTCTTTATAATATTACTATAGATTAAGACCCTGGATTTCGAACTAGTTTTCACTATAACTCGGGAAAAGTAGTGTAATTAGTTTTTTTTCAGACACCTCACACGCAGACAATTACTGACGCAGATATAGCAGACAGTTGAATTATTAAATAATTTTATATTATTACTAAAAGTTAATCATACAAGACTACATCTAGATAGCACGGTAAGTGAACTTTGCAAGTGAAAGTGAGTAAGTCACAAGGGAAAGTCGTGTCAAACAGCCGTATGCTAAAATGCTGTTAGACTGTTTAGTGTTAAATACAAGTGCTTTTTAACTAAAAAGTCTTACCTACTTACTCAAAATTTCGAAAAGAATTAAAAGTAAAATTGTGTAGCCTTGTTTTAACTTTGAAACTTTCTACGACATCACCCACAGGAATTTTAACAAGTTTTCTTAATTTTTTTATTAATCTCAATTTAATTAACGATTTTGTATGTGTGGATTTCAACACATACAAAATCGTACATAAAAATTAAAATATTTAGGTATCTTTTACAATCACATAAGCTTACAACAACACAGACTTTACTCGTCTTCAATTAAATATTTGAATATTTTTCTCAAAATAACTCATAGATTTTTAAGTATTTCATTATTTCTTTGACTTGATTCAACAAATCGATTACTGAACGATAAAATAAAGTGATCATAGGATACAACATTAAAACATCTTAGACTTATAAAATCCGTCGTATCAACTGGTAAGCCATGACATTTGGAATGTATGACCATTCTGACCATCACCATACGCACTTCAAAACACGACTTTATCACTATTGTCATAAGATTGATTTTACATTAACACATTAGTTTTATCTTGACACTTGTCTCCAACAAAATGAGACTCTATAGTCATTGAAATATAGTTGAATTTAGTTTAACTCGGGTGAATTAACTTGACACTTGTAAATCTCGTTTTGACGTGATATTGTAGCATTTAGTGTTTATGTGTAAATAAAATTCGAGTGTCTGAGTTGTTAAGAATATTGTTTTAATAGATAACAGCTATATGTACTTGAAATTCTGTTTTTAACATACAATCTGTTAGGAACAAGGAATAATCTACACTAATATTATAAAAAGGAAAACTTTATTTGTTTGTAATGAATAGGGAGAAACTACTGGGCCGATTTTAATACATCTTTCAGCATTTGATAGCTACATTATCCACGAATAACATAGGCTATATTTTATAGGCTGAAGAAACATTAAAAACTTGTTGTCATATATGTGAAATACTAACTATTCTTAAAAATATGTTTAAATAAATGCAGTAAAACGCACAAACGAAATTATTAGCACCAATGCCTCCAATCAGACAATCCGATTATAGGAAAACCAACAGAAATATGACATATGAAAGAATAAAATTATTTTTGGTAGCGTCAGCATAAAAATAATATACGAGAAAGGCAACGAATTAAACATTCGTTTTTGAGTGTGTCCAAAAGCAAAAAATAATAGTTTATGATAATATTAGAAATTAAAAAGAGACATTGGGACTTTTATAGAGACTAGTAAAAAAAGATAAAATTTTATGAGTTCCTTGGCTTCACAGTCTGCATTTAATTAAGTCTACAGGTAGATCTAGAAGCAGTAAAACAAATAAAAACATTGACATTTAAGAATATGTTTGGTTTAAAAAAGTTTCTGTTTTGTTACGTATAGAATAAAAACATGTTCGAAGATATAAAAACAATTAGTTTAAATGTGTTTTAGACTAGGTTAATATTAGATGAAACCCAAAACAAAAAACAAATAATATAACAATACGAATAAAATTTTAACAACAGTACTTCAAGTTGTACTTGAACTAGCTTTGACTCGCGGTTTCACCCGCATATATACCCGTGGGATTTTCGGGGTAAAAAGTATCGTATGTCCTTTCTTGGGTTTCAAATATGTACGAAATCTAATTCAAATCGGTTCAGTGTTTTAGGCGTGAACTTACGTTACTTTGGTATTATAATATGAGCCATGAACCTTGATCTACAACTTCAAAGTGTCATATATGCCTTGCCGCTTATTACTTTTATTTGTTCTGATATTAAAATTATGTTTAACTTTCTATCTTCTTCTCTTCATTGAAATGATGTAGATATAATGACATAGCATATAGACGTAGGTCCTTTATTTTAAGTATCGTTCCAGTATTAAAAAAAAAAAGTTTTTAAGTATGATAATTAGCATTTTCTTTAAAGGCTTTGTTTTGAACATCTCTTGCATGGTATAATCTTGTGTTTGTTTTAACGCGAGTACTTTCCATTTTAAATAAAATACTTTTTAAAGGATTTTGAACGCGGTTTATTATACATTATTTTACATTATTATCTTCTGCCCCGATCAAACCGAGGCTTTTCAAGCGCTATGTAGATGACACATTTACTATACTTCCCACAGAATACATACCTGCATTTTTAGACCATCTTAACTCCATTAATAATAACATCAAATTTACAATGGAGCAAGAATTAAATGGCTCTCTAGCCTTTCTTGACATTAATATTTTAAGGGGACGGGCGGGTACTATTGGCCATACTGTATTTAGGAAACAAACCCACACAGATAGGTATCTCAATGGTGATTCTCACCACCACCCTTCCCAACTTGCTGCTGTCGGTCTTTCACTGTTTCAGAGAGCCAACCACCTCTGTGATGCTGACCATCTAAGCGGGGAACTGCAGCATGTGAAGCGAGTCCTTCGCAGCAACAAGTTGCCAGTACCTCAACAGCATCCGAGGAACCGCATGAAGCCACCTACAGTTCCAAGATTACCAGCCTACTTGCCATATGTGAAGGGGGTTACTGACAGGATTGGAAGGATCTTAAAACGAGCTTCAATTAATACTATTTATAAGCCGCACAAGAAGATTCAACAATTCTTGAGACCAGTGAAGAGTAATTTTCCTTTACAAGATGCCGGGGTATACAAATTGGACTGTGACTGTGGCCTCTCATACATAGGTCAAACTAAGAGAAGCATTGGAAGTCGACTAAAGGAACATATTGCTGATATTAAGCACAGGCGTCACTCAAAGTCAGCTGTATGCGAACACACTCTTGACAAAACAAACCATTACATTCGCTTTGACCAACCACAAATCCTCGCTCGTGAGAATAGATTCTTTCCACGACTGGTACGCGAGGCTATTGAAATTAAAAAACATCAAACATTCAATAGAGAAGATGGTTTGAGACTTTCTAACACCTGGGACCCACTTATAAAAAATTTAAAACCCCATGTCAAGCATACCAAAAGACAAGAGGACACTGTAAGTCAATTTTGCAAGAATCCGAACCAGTTTTCCAAATACCATCTTCGGGGAAATAAATGGAGGTAGACACACAATTTTTGAAACACTCATGAAGACAACTGCCATCTCAGTCTCCCGTGACCACGCTCGCTGTAAAGTGCTCGAAACGTCGGGTTAAATAATAATGTAAAATAATGTATAATAAACCGCGTTCAAAATCCTTTAAAAAGTATTTTATTTAAAATCTCTTGCATGTTTAATAATGAATTAAAAACTGGATTTTACATAGGTATTCTTCCTGTTTTATATTAATTCAACTTGTACATCATTATGTCATTATACAGGTATTATAATGTATTGGACAGTTATAAATACACGTATTATAATTAACAAATTAATTATTGATCTATCAATTATATAATTATTTATTTTAGTATGAATTTTAAACTATAAATATTTTAAAAGTATTCCCTTCATCAATTAATTAAGATTTTTAATACATTGCAAATTGTAAATGTTTCTCTATATTTTTGATAAACAATCAAATAAAGGTCATAGTCCTTTAGCTTAACTACGTCTTAAATATATCGCCGTCTCACACGATTGCAATAAAATTAATATTTTACAAACAAATTTCAAATTAGCTAGAAGCAGGACCGGTTTAGTATCAAAATTACAAATTAATGCAAATTCGGAGAATCTTCGATAATCGTGACACGGTCAAACTGGTGTTTTGTTTACGTATGGAAGATAAATATTAAATACTTGGAGATAAACATCTTGGATGTGAGCATTATGTATTGACTGTTATTTAAATGCCATTTTATGGGCCTACCTAGATGTAATTACAAAAGTTACTTTGTACTAAAGTATGCAACTTTACTCTTTGTATTGGGAAGCTTACTACTACTGTATTTTATACTAGCCACACACTGCGATTTCTCTCGTTTTTCTCGGGAATTCCGGGCAAAAGTAGCCTATCAAAATTCCCGAAAATAGCCTACCTTTATACAAAATTTCATCTAAATATTTTCAGCAGTTGCAGCGTTGGCACCCAAACATGTAAAATTTCACATTTAAAATATTAGTAGGATTAAAAAAAGCGAAAACTTAAAAAATATAATAATTTACGTTACATGGTTTCAATTGCGTAGTATTGTGATGATAGCTTATAATGTTTTTTCACGACAATCCAGTGGTTCGAAGTTTAAACAAACAAATTAACTCTTCCTCTTTATAATATTATAATCCAAACATTTACTGTATTATGTAATACATAGTTGAATTTAACCTTTGCGTAAATTAACCTTTAAGTAAAATATGATTAAAATTTTTGTTGAGTACTTAATTCAACTTGGATGTACCAAGCTATTAAAATCCGGAACCTATAAAACTTAAATAGAGTAAGGATAGACGAGTTATTTTTTTCACTTAACACGTCAAAATTTAACTGAATACGTAATATAATAATTTGACAAAGTTTATATCATACGTTCGCCAGTGCTACATTCATTCACTTTAATATTAATTTTTAGTAGTGCATGTTTGTAATTTCAAGTATTTATCAGTTTTTATTCAATAGTCAAACAGTTAAATTCGAATATTTCCCAAATATGAATTAAAAAATATCCTAAAATATATTTTTTTTGTTTTTATGTGCTGACGCTACACGGGAAACATTACGCTCCAATGCGTGGAGTGAACGCTGTGAAAACAGACTAACTTGTTGACTGTACTTTTATTATAATCACTAGCTGACCCGCCCGGCTTCACACGGGTACAAATTCAATGATTTTTTGTACACAACAGAAATGATTGGATTAAGTAAAATAAGTAGCAGTAGTAAGCTTTTAAATTTAATACTTTGATATTATTTAGGGTTTTTACATAAAAAGGCTATTAACTGTACTTATATACTACTGAGAAATATTTATGAACTGAACACACCCACAGTTTCACCCGCGTAACTTCTGATCCATTGGTAAATCCGGGATTAAAAGTAGTTAATATGTTATTCCAAACACTTTCTTACACGTATGCCAAGTTTCATCTTAATTGGTTCAGCAGTTTTTGCGTGAAATCTTACATTATAACAGGGTTGGTCTAATACAACAATTCAGAAAATATAATAACATTAAATTTGGTTCGTTTGTAGTAATTTTTATTTTAATAAATAAAAAAGCCGCTCTATAAAATTCCTTACTCTTTTTCTTAAAATTCAAACATTACAAAACAACAAATTCATTTAAAATGTCGGTGTAGCAAGTAATAGTTATCACCTAGAATTGCCTTGCCCAACCACTCGGGTTTGCGTGTTGCGTCATAGTGTCGCAATGTAGACCATAAACAGGTATAGAGCTATTACTGAGAAAGCTTAGCTAGAATTCATTAAGTTGCATCTATTGTGAGAAATGAATTAACTGTTAACCGAATAGTAATTATTAACGAGCGGTTATAATCAACCAATTGAAACCAAGTATTGGTAGTTACGTTTATTATAGATACGCTTTAGACTTACGCCTAGTAGGACTATCCGTAAGTAAAACTACTCTTTTATTTTTATATGAACTGGGCATTAATTATAAACAGTCATATAGCGTGGTAACGCAAGTATGAACTGTAAGCACGGGTATGAACAGCCTCTTAAACTCCATTAGAAACTTACAGACGACGAAATTAGACAAAATAGTCATATTATATCATTCGATGCCATTGAAAATGAGTTTTGTGGATAGTTATGCATAATTATAAACAAGTGTTTTGTATAGTAACGCTTTTGGACAGACAGTGCCATACATAATATTTGTAGCTAATTTAATTGTTTATTTCAAAGAGTATAGTTTTAAATGAATACTGTGTCGAAATAATTGTTTCTTACTAGAAAATATTAGAGAATAAAAGGCAGATGGAGTGTTCCAAAGACTCGAGTGACGCTAACTACACGTACATACACGTGCATCTGTGAGTGAAATTTGAAAATGCGAAGCCCTCGTGATGTGTTGTGTCAAACTAGACGAACATTTTTGTATTTGCTTTTGAAGTTTGTATTTGAACCTGTATTCCTATGTAAGTGATCATTTTTGTTTCAATAAACATTATTATTATTTTTTTTTCAAAGCGCTCTGTTCATATTTATACTCTATGGTAATATATTCGCGGCTTTACGACAGTCATAACTGTATTGATGAATGTTTATTGATTGCTACTTGTGTGGTTACTCAATGGTTAGTATCATTGAAGTAGAGGGTGTGGATTCGATGCTCATGTTCAGAAAAATATGATGTATGAAATTTAAAAAAAAAGTATTAAACATTTTTAGAATTGAAAGATTATTAAGAAAGATAAATAAATAAATTACTCTTTACTATCCTTATTAATATTATAAAGTAACTCCGTCTGTCTTTTATTCATGCCCAAACCACTGGACTGATTTGGATGAAATTTTCTACAGAGATTGTTTGAAACAAGCTTTTATATCGGAAATTTGACACGAACGGTAGATATTAGATCCAAAACCAAACTTACGGCGGTTTTCAATAATGTACCAAAGATTATTGATAGATTGCTATCTGACTTTATCTGTCAAAAACAATCTATCCATAACTTGCACTTCAATATTTAAAATATGTCCTATCTTCTTTTCGCCAACTGCAGTTTGCATATTCCCTCTCGCCTATCCAAACCTCATAATACGTTTCGTTTTGCGCATGAAATCAAATAATGTTACGCTTATATATGTTTTGGTTTTTTATTTTAAATAGTTTAAAAAATATTTAATTATATCCGTTTTAAAAATCAATTAAAACATTATAAAAAACACACA
>LQNK01002615.1:54194-66164 GCA_001586405.1 Phoebis sennae | reverse complement strand
CGGCCGTTAGAGAATTTCTAATAGATAAGTGCTATTATTCGATCTCAGATTTTTTTAACGACTAATTATTTATACATAGCTTTGTTAATGGTTTTGTTTAGGAGTTTTTTTTGTTTGTATAAATTATATGATAATATACTAGAATTATATAAATACTTATGAACATTAATGTTACCATGTCCCTACGGGGCACATGTATCTTTAGATTATAAGTTAATTTAAGGTATATGCTGTAACAATATTAATAAATATTATATATTATATTATATTATATTATAGATGTAGTAGTGTATGCGCAGGCAAAACCGCCAGGCACAGTTACAAATAAACCACATAATCACAAAATCCATTAAATATGTTAACGGAAATGAATTCTTATTAAATAACTTATCCAATAAACTAATTACTTAACTATATTATATATCATTTATTTATAATTATATTATAAAAGTTCCTCGAATAATCAAATTTAACGAGGAAGGTATCACGTAAGTAAATGTGGAAATTAACAATTAACATTATTATTAAACTATGATTCTTTTATGTAATTAGAAAGAAATGCATCGGTTTCTTATCCTGGTTTGAAATATGCGACATGATATAATTATTAGAAAAATTAACGTTTAAACTAATTATTTAGATTCAGATTTTTTAGGTAGTTTTGCACTATATCAATTAATTATTTGTAATAGATAATAATTGATATAATGTAGAAAATATACAAATGTGGAACTAGTGAAGTGTTTTTATGTACAAATCAATCGAGATGCAGTTCCATCAAGAGGTAACAATACAAAATATAAATTAGAATAATTTTAGTCACTATTGAAATATAACATAACTAGCTTTACGCCCGGCTTCGCCCGCGTTTCAAGTTCTGTATTATGTAGAGGCACGCTACAAAATTAAAAAAAAAATCGGTGGCAAGACCGCTGCGGGATGCGAAGTTACGCGGGTGAAACTGCGGGAGACACTAATGTCATATAATAAAATGTGGTACATAAATATAATAGTATATACTATAAAACATTAAACACGGATGTCTAAAAATAAGTTGTAACGCGCATTCTCTCACAGACAAGTTTTTGTTTCCTAGAAAGCAAAGTTGTTATTCAAAGCTTAGTGTAAAAAATCGCTTACTGAGAATTGCCCACATTAAAAGAGAGGGAAATGGTTTTTTCTCCTATAATATGATATTTATAAAAAGTTTTTTACTGTAATTCTATTAAGTTTTACAAGCTATGTATATGTTGGGTTATAGCGTAGTGTATTAAAAAAGAGGGAAATGTTTTTTCTCCTATAACATGATATTTATAATAGGTTCTTGCTGTAATTTCATAAAGTTTTACAAACGGTGTGTAATTGCGTTATAGCGTAATCCTATATAATCTATGGCCCTCCCAACAATATTTATCATAATCAGTAATAACCCATGAAATCAGTCTAATAGTTTTGAAGATCACTGCGTTCAAACATACGAATCCGTTTTATTATATCAAGTAATATCTGAATAAAAATATGTAAAATTCGACCTCTGTAATATGAAATGGACATCATACTTCTTTTATACATATATACTACATATAAAGAGAGACTGTTACTATTTTTCAATTTGCCTAATCACTTACCGAAAGAACAGACCTAGCTCTCAGGAGATTTAGCCCGCAACAATACATAGGAATAATAATAAGAATTCAAATCTAACAAACAAGGTTGTGCATTTTTTAATTTTCTTGATATAATCGTTGACCTTTAACGTTCTAAAATAATTTTTCGAATGACCTTACATAAGTATCACTTTCCGTTAGCAACGGATATTTCGAAATCACAACCTTACGATTAAATGATTTAATTTAGTTTTAACGAGTTCACTTGTTAACTTAATCGTTACAGTAATATGTAAATATTTACTCGTGTAAAGCTGAAAAGTTAATCTTCGCAAAATCCTTTTTTTACTAATACAAAGTGGAAAATAAATATTTCTGGACATTTAACACAACGCCACCAAGTCCCAAACTAAGCAAAGTGCTATGGAAACTAGATAACTGATAGACATACTTAAACATACTCGTTTTTGTTAATATATACATATAGTATGTATATATTAACAAAAACGATTATTTATATTATAGTATATATAAATACAGACAGTAGAAAATGGCAATGTTCATCACATAATAATTTTCTACTCATGGGGATCGAACCCACACCCCCTCGAATAGACCCTTGCCAAGTCCATCGGGTCGTCAAAATCTACGAAATTTCTGGTAAATTTGAAGAATTCAGGAAGGTTATTGGCTCCTACGCGGCTATTAAGTTTCGCTAGTACGCGGGTGAAACCACGAGGCATAGCTATTGAAAAAAGAATCAATGTTATATAGCTATCGCAATAGGCAATCATAATTTTAAACGTGGGACTAATGTATTTTTAATGTGTTTATAATTAGAAAAATATACGATAAGTTAATCATAATTTTGAAAATATGTTCCTTTTATTTGAACCAAAAGTAATAAAAAATAAATCATATTTTATATTTCAACTCAAATCGATTTAATCACTTATTAATCGATTTTAATTATTCCAAAACACGAACATTCGCCATTTTTATAATTTACCTCAAAAGCAAAAAACGTACGAAAAGCTCCATAAAACATAATTAAATAGCCATTAATTTATGGCATAATGCTCATTAATTATGGGCCGTATTTCGATGGTTATAGAGTCGAGTTTTGAACACAAAGCGGTGCGTATTCTCGCGATTTCTACATTTGCTACTTTCTCTGAGTGAAACCGTGTTTTTATCCATTGTAGCGTTCTAGTGCCAATGGAGTTTGAATAACCTTTGAAATTTTACATAAAATCTATTAATATTCATACAAATATATAGAAAAAATATACGTTTCTTCTCTCTCCTCTCTCCTTCTCTAATCTTCAAAAACGATCATACTGTACTTAAAGATATCTGAGTATAATTAAACAAATCAGGACATTCAATATAGCGCCATCTAGTTTCAAACTTAGTCAACCTCTTAGACACTATCGACTGATAAACATACTCATATAAACTTCGAAACAGGATTACGTAGCACTACTATAAATTTAACATTGTCCTTAAATATAATTTGAATTACAATAAATAATAATATTCTTACAATTTTATATTACTGATATTAACCCATTTCTTCTCGATTGAATTGAAAGTGCATTTATAATGTCACAAAGATTATTTAAAAACCTCTATTGCAATACTTTTGTATTATTATAAATTTTCGTAGACATAACCTAGTTAGCTTTGTCTAAGTATACTAACTTATGCGTAACTTCAACAAAGAGCTGGTATGAAATTTAAAACTTGTATCACAAGTGTTTAGAAGTATTCTAGTTAATGTATAAATTTAAATCTATACATACATTTTGAGCTGGCTACACTTCGTTCAGAAAATTAACGAAAAATTATCGTAAATGGATTTTTTAAATAACCCCTAAATTAGCTTAACTTATTTTAGGGTAAGTCGAAAAGGCATAACGTATTATTCCAACTGCTAAAAAAAAGTGAAAAAAAAGGATACTAAACTTCTGAATTTATTATTTATGCAAGTCAAATATCAAAAGAGCTGGATTATGTGAACAACTTTTATTTTGTTTTACCAAAAATATTCGATACGATACAGTTCATGTTTAACAGTATATATTTTTGTAAAGAAACTCAGGTGTAATTCATAGAGGAAACAGATGAAAAGCTCTGCTCGAATCTGTATGGAAGCACGAAACTGCCGTACAAAGCTGCCGTACAAAGCTAAAGTTTCCTTAACGACAGTCTTGCCGATTACAAAATCTAAGCTAACTCATGTCATACCATCTATGTACTAAAGTAAATTATGAAGGAAATATTTTTTAAGCAAAAATACGCCCAATTTTTCAGACGTTCAAAAAACTCTACCAATTCGCGTTTTCTAGAAGCCATAACTTAAAATTTTATCTACAAGTCCATAATCGATCAAGGATTTACTAAAACCGATCAACTTTTAACAATTTATTCGACTCCAAAACGCGTCAAGGTTGCTAATAATTACGTAAAAAACTTTAAAATATAAGATTTATTGCCACCGTATCGATCTGACCAAGGCTATCTGGTTTGAATTAAAAATTTCGTCAAAAGTCGAAAGTTCAAATATTAGCTTACCATTATTTGTTTTTACTCGTACCACAAGCACTGAACTTTTGAAATATCGCACGAATACAGTCGGAAACCACGATCACTACACTGCTCCTCTAGCGGGAGATTGGAGTCAATTCTTCGTGTTATATACAGACCATGTCTGTCCGGTCGTCTGTCGCGAAGGAGAGGCGGTCGTGGACTGAATAACCGTCCGAAAGTCCACCGATTTGCCCCGTCGTTACCGATTCCAGAGGTGTGCGTACGCGCCGATCGTCGGACCTAACTGTCTTGATACTTGCCTTGAATAATAAACGTGTTAAAAATGAAAGTGGTCTGTTTGCGTTTTAATTAAATTTTAATTGCGATTTTTATGGCTTCCTAAGTTTGAAGACACTTTCAATTTTTTGTGCGATATACAAACTTGTTTGGGTTTTGCTTTTGGAAACTAGAGCATGCAATCGCTCTAATGATGTTTAGAAGTTTGTAGTTGATACTTGATGCTCCGACATTAAGAAATGAATTTTTTAAGAAGTACATTAAATATGTATAAATTTTAAGCCATATCCTACAGCAAATAAATGGGCAAAGTATGTATAAATGAAGTACTTTCATTTGATACCACACTCAGATATATTCATATTAAAATCACTCATTTGATTCGTCCTAATAACTAGCCGGCCCTTCTGAAGTTAACGCCAAACAAGCATATAATAACATACAAATATATCATCTTTACTCTAAGGGCGGCTCTTTACGTACTCAACTTTTCCAACCTACAAAACCATAACATCTCTTTACCTTTTGATCGAAGATCAATCTTGGATGTCGCAAACGTTAACATTACGTTTGATGCGAAAAGCCTCAAAAAAGACTTCAAAAAAGAAGTAAAATGTACTTTGACACATACAATTATTATCATTCAAGAGTTTACAAAATTAATAATGATCGATTCATTTCACTTAAATTTTATAGAAATATTAGCTAATGAAGTCTGTCTTTTCCAGTTATTGCGAACATAATTAAGAAGCCGACGAAAACAATTTAATAGTAACAAAATAGTAAGAAGTTTATCTAATCTAAAAATCTTACAGTTAAATAGGTTAATGACGTTTTAATTATTCCAAAGTGAAATGACCAACATTTATGAAGAAATTATTTAATTAACGTGATTTATAAATAGAGCAGTTTAATATTACGAGCAATACAAATTGAAAATTCATCTTTAAACAACTATATTTTAAGATATATGTAATAATATTTTTGTATTTGATTTGGATGAAATTTAATTTACTTGAGGGGTGGTTTCACCCGCGTTAACTGAGAGAGCATATTATAAGTATAACCTTTTAGGATTCTTTGATAATCCTGTCATAATTAGGATGAAAATCTAATCAGTCCTGAAGTATGTAGGATGGTAAGACGGACATAACTTTTCGTTTTCTGATATTAAAAATAAATAATAGAGTCATCTCTAAGTTATAATAGTTATAATGAACATTTCATAATGAGTTAAATTTATTAATACTATAAAGAGACACATTAATTAATGGGCTTCAGATTAATTTTTTAAAAAACGTGTCTATTAATGACCCGATTCGTGCAGAGGATATGGCAATGGTTATAGCGCCAAAGGGTGTGGGTTCGATCCCCACGAGTAGAAAATTATGATGTGATGAACATTGTAATTTTCTACGGTCTGGGTGTTTATCTATCTATAGTATGTATTTATAATAAAAATTATGTCTATCAAAGAAAGAAAGAAAGAAAAAATATTTATTTCTTAGAACACAAGATTAAAATGTGGGAAATTAACAACATAATACAAAAGGGTGGTGTACAGTGTTCTCAGAAAAAGGTCCGGCTCAGCATAAGATGAGGTCTTACAACCACAACACTGATATTCTGCCTAAAACCTGTAGAGGGTAAGTAGAGTATCAGTAATCTAGCCTCCATAGTACAAGCTGTGCTTAGTTTGGAACTCGATGGCGTAGTGTTAAATATTCCTAAATATTTATTTATTTATTGATATTTCTCATTAAAACCCTAGTATCAAAATCATTTTAACACGGTACAATAGGAGATTTGAGTAAAGTCAATTTTACGTTCCTTTCACCCCACGAATGTCATACGCACGAATGAAACAGATACACTTATATCTGTCTCACTTCATCACTTCCTAGATAGCTTATTAACTGTTTTGGAACAGTGGTTAATATGACCGACTTTTGAACTGAAAACTAATAAGAATTATAAACATAAAATACATAGGTACAGAAGTCAAGTCCGGGCATAAGATCGGCGTGAAGCAGTATTGCACTGTGTTTTATACGGATTTATACTGTATTTCCATTCCATTCCTCCCCCATCCTGTTCTACTCCTCCTTTAATTTCCCATCATTAAGTTCTCCTCTCATCATCTCTTCCTTCAAGCCGGCAAGGCATCTGCGACACTATGTGGATGTTGTAGATGTTCATGGGCTGCAGTCAATCACTTATCATCAGGCGAAACACAAGCTCCGCTTGCCTGCTTTACCATAAAATAGAAAAAAGTCTCAAAACCCACATATAAAGTCAATATTTTAACTTACTTAAAATTTGCCATAGACTATTTTTAGTAGTTATAATCTAACCCACATACTTAAGAATAATAATAACCACTTAACTAACCAAGTGTTTATAGCACTCGTTAATATTCCCTCACATACCAGTCAAATTAATACTCCTAAAATATTTCGAATTCCTTTTGATCCTAAATTCAAAACGCAAAGGCTTTACGCCTGAAGCCATTTTTTCTAACCTTTGAATACGGGTTGAAAACGGCAAAAATTTTCTTTATTTTTTGATCGTGTTTTGAAAGAACCTGGCTAAATTAATCATTAACCAATATTTTTAACTTGTCGTTCATAAATACTAGTGCATCGCTCCGAGATAGAAATGTATATATCAAGTCCTTTCTTTTGATACTACACTCGGGTATGTTCGTATTAAACTTGCCTATTTGACCTCTTTTTTTTCTTAACTTATCAGTTAAAAGTTAAATACTATAAACAAACACACTCTTTGTGCATGTGCAACTTTCTTTTGTTATGGTACAGCAGGCAAGTTCACCTGATGTTAAGTGACTGACCGCAGCCCATGAACATCTACAACATGAAGTGTCACCAATGCCTTGCTGGCATGAAGGAAGGGGAGGGAATAAGAAGAGATTTAATTATAGGAAGTTCGAAGAGGGATAAAATAGGAAGGAGATGGGAATACTGGCATTATTTTAACTACGTTTCCAAAAACGCACGAAAACGAAAGCTCTGACTTAAGTGTGCATTTCTTATTTGTAGTTCTAAGAATGATGAATCAGCCAGTGAATCATTATAAGAGTATTCATGTATATATTGATTATTATTTAAGAGAAAGGTATGCTTCCTGTTCTTGATATATCAGCCAATATCGAAGCAACGTAAATTATTTATCCAGTAAAATAGGTGTAAAATTTTATCAATAATCTATAGCTCCCTAATCATTTCTAATTAGCTGTTCTGCACGGCTTCACTCCCGTAACATAATTTTATATAGCCTATGTTACTCATAGATAATGTAGCAAAATCTACATTATCTATGAGTAACATAGGCTAGTGAAAGAATTTTTAAAATTTATCCGGTAGTTTTTGAGCCTATTCATTAAAAAGAAATAAAGTTTTCCTTTTTATAATATTAGTGTAGATTAAATAGATTTACTGGTAAGTAAAGGGATTTTTAAGTAGGTATCACAAAATATAGTATTCCTATAATTTTACTAAATAAGGCGGCCATAACTTAAAACGAATCTATAACAAATAACATATTTATTCGCATAATTATAATAACATGTTATTAGCATGATATTAGTATTAGAAATTAGTTAATGCAAAAACCTCGCTAATTTGATCGCGAGCTTTCACTGTCATTTTGCAATAAAAGCCTGTAATGATATAATGAAAGTACAACCAATTTAGAAATGCCATGATATGATTCATTCATTTTTATCGGATACTTTTCCTACATTTCATTCTAGCTGATCCGCGTGGTATGGTACATATATCCTTTAAAATATAGCCTATGTTACGCGTGGATAATGTAGCCTTCGAATGGTGAAAGAATTATTAAAATCGGCCCAGTAGATTTTGAGCCTATTCATTACAACCAAAAAAACAAACAAAGTTTTCCTCTTTATAATATTAGTGTGGAAAATACAATACCCAGTTAGTCTTGTGGTTGCATCTGTACGAGGGGTTTCGGGTTCAAAATTCGAATCCCTTTTTTTATTGCAGAGCAAGCAAAGGAGTATGGGTCACCAGATGTTAAGTGATCACCCCCGCCCATGAACATTTGAAACACCAGAAGTGTCGCAGGTGCTTTGCCGGCCTTTGATGGACATATATTTAATCGTAATAAGTGCTCACACACACGCACACTTATACACACATAAAATCGTTTTAAAAGAAATTCAGGGCAAAGCACAGAAATCCATATCACGGGGTTTACTCATTTTGGACTCCTGTCTCCTGCTATTTTAGTAACATTATTTTATTCATTTTGTACCAAGATGTAATGAATGTGTGACAGATAATAAAAAAAAATTCATTTCATTTCAAAGGCCCCACTGTCGAATTGGAGTCAAGATAAACCAAGAGACAAAGTTGGTATACCGACATATCTTGTAAGGAATAATATAAATCTGTCAGTCCTACGCCCGATCTCTCACCAGTCGTATCAGCACCTATATACATATTTGGGTACTATAATATCTCCTGCCCATATAGCTGGTTAGTCTCTGTTGTACAAAAGTGATATCAGATAATTTTGCTTCGATTCCTATACCAAGGAAATTATGTAAAGATTGTTAACGTCTAGTGCATAAGTAGTATAAAATAACATTGCATAAATTAGATACAGTTTACAAAACATGTACTTTATGTTTCCTCCGATTATGAAGAAATCATGACCGCTATTAGTGTTTAGAAATTTTAAATATATATTTTATAAAAAAATGTATTATAAAAATATTTTATTGTACATTTTTAACGAAATACTCAGGATTTTAAGTTACCACCGGTTTGGAAAGTCTAGTTCAATTTCACCAATATTCTTGATTCTTGATTTCACACTTTGTAATTGCTGAAGATTTAAACCAGTAGGATTACCCTCTTTAAATTAGATTATTGTATAAAATAATTTCATTATCATAATTTATTAAGGTCCAGATCGGAGTGAACCACTAGTACATGCCAGTAACTACTAAAATATGTTTCCAAAGTAACCAGACAAGTCTGACAATTCCAATATCTCACCAGACAACATTGATAGACGGCGTTACAGAAAGTTTTTATCGAAACTTTTGCACAACTAAGCAAAACAATATAATTGCGTACAACAAGAATATATTTTAAAAATACCTTCCTCAGAACTGTAATTTACTAATCTTGTAAAGAAATATTTTTTTGTGTGTATGTTTGTAATGTTTTCATATAAAAACTATTGGACCTATTAAATCAAATGTTTTTTAAAAATTTGAAAGCGTCTTATGAATACCAAGTTTCATCATAATCGGTTCAGTAGTTCTTGCGTGATTTATAATATTAGTGGGATAACTGTATTATCTACGGAAAAGAAGCCTTGGGGAACAGCTATACATAACTAAAAGGGTAGATGCAAAGATCTATATTTTTTCAGTTGTTTATAGCATTTTATAAACTAAGTTATTAAAATTGACTTAGATGTTGACAACATGGTGCTCTTTTAAATGTATGGGTAGTTTAAGTTACTTGTATTGATTAGTTTCATAATTATCTCTGTGTAGAATATCATTAAACAAACAAACATTCGTATTGATTTATATTTTTAGGTTAATTTAGTTATAACTATTTGCTTAAAGTATGTATCGTCACTTCATAAAAATGTTTTTAGACAATTTCCCAAAAATAACTTAGTAAAATTGTTTACTATCTGATGATGATTTTTCAAAATCAATTGTCAATAAAAAAATTACCTACTAAATTGTAGACATAGTGTAAATATGTATTTAATTAAATATTTCCAGTAAATTAAACCACATTAAAAACGCCAAAACCTTAAAAGGGCTAGGGCAAACAAAATTAGCTCAAAATTACAAAATTAACGTGTCAATTAGCAAACGAGATGTAAAATAATTGTTCCAAGTTACATGCAACCCGTATTAAGGTCGCTTGCAAAATTTACCGACTTGAGTGAAAGTAGAACACGCGACCAGTTCTGAAGACCCCTCCGGTAACCCTTTGTGTGGTGAGCTGAGGTCTTTGTAAACTGGTCGAAGCTTGTATTGATACAATTGTTAGTTATAGGGCTTGTTGTATGTACGTAATGCAATGTTTGTCTTTGCTGGTATCATTTCCAAGTGTGGGCAATCAGTTAATAAATTAAAAAAAATTTAACATTTTGGTACATACCTTAAAAATAAAATTTGTGGACATAATGATTTGTAGGCTCACACTGCGTTACAACCAATGATATATTATAATGTATAGATATGTTATATCCATAGAAAACTGCCGAGAAAAATTGGACCATTGATGACAATCTCGTCTTTTGGCAATCACTTCATAGTTGAATTTAAAACTCTTTATTTTTGATTTCTTACCTATGATATGATATTTATCTTTTATATTTTTATTTGCAGAATGGTTCGTGCATTTTCTAATTACACACGAAGGCATTTTATAGCTTTCTGTCGTAACCAAACCACCGTTGCTATGTAAAGTTCTGTCAACAATCGTTCGTAACCAAGGGAGTGTGGATACACATGTGTCACTTTGAAATCTCAAAATTACGTGCTAGTAACATATCTATCTATACTAATATTATAAAGCTGAAGAGTTTGTTTCTTTGTGTGTTTGTTTGAACGCGCTAATCTCAGAAACTACTGGTCCGATTTGAAAAATACTTTTAGTGTTAGATAGCCCATTTATCGAGGAAGGCTATAGGCTATATAATTATATATCATCCCGATATTCCTACGGGAGCGAAGCCCTGGTGCGCAGCTAGTAGTTATATAATATCATTGGTTACAACCATAGAATCAGATACTAAAAAGAAAAAGTTAATAAAAAAGAGTAAAGTAGTGTGTGTGTTAGTAAAATACAGAAAATAAGAATGTAGTTAGCCAGAAAGGCATCGGTGAATGATGCGTCAGTCGATGTTGTTTTTATCAATGAAATATGAAACAGTGACAATAATTCACTTACTTTTTAAGATAATTTGAGATATTGATAACTTACTAAGTATACATCATTTTAAATTTATAACATTTTATATGTGTCATTGTTGTAACAAAAAATCCTAAATCTGATTTCAGTGAAGGTAAACCAAACGACCAGTTCTGAAGACCCCTACATATATTTATTTTGGTGAAGCTGGTACGGTTTCGTTTGCAACTTATTGAATAAAACTAGAGGTCTTGTTAAATTGGTTATTAGACCAATGCTAGTACTGATAGTTGATACAATTGTGTTAGATGAAGAGCTTGTTACATGATTTATTTTATTATCACATATTTACACATTGGATAATTATAAAATTTATCATATAGTACACGCTAAACTTACGCATTTTTCATTAATAATATAAGAAAAATTCATATAAAAAATCACGCATTTGACTAAAACGGCACATAATAACTACGTGACCACCTTCAAAAACCGCTGCATCCCACTTTGTATGGTGTAGTTGCTTACTGTTGACGGCTTGTGGAAGCCAGGGGTCTTGGTATACTGGTCGTATAAATCTACTATTTATATGTTAG
>LQNK01002615.1:0-53884 GCA_001586405.1 Phoebis sennae | reverse complement strand
GCTAAATTAAATATTTTTTGAGATATATGCTTCTAAAGTCGTGAAAATATCATATCACGTGACAACGTGAGATTTTGGTTGACTTGCGGTCATGTCTTTTTATACTCTTAACGTATAGATACGGTAAAATACTCAATAAATTCCCAAAAACCTTCAAAAAATAACTAACTCTCCGCCCGCGGCTTCGCCCGCGTGTGCTACAATTTTCTGTATTTGGAAGAGGCGCGTGCACTCTGAGATTTTGGTGAAACCTATTTCCTTAGAAAATTATAAAAAACACTATAGACATGTGGATATATCAGCGGTTCTGCGATCGCAATTTGTTTTAACTTTTGTTGTGCGCCTCTAAAAAATACAGAAATTAGTAGCCCACGCGTGCGAAGCCGCGGGCGGAAAGCTAGTTTTCAATAAAAATATACACATTGAGGCATGTTTGTAATAAACTTGCCTGTTTGACACTAGCTTTTCTTTTGTATAATCAGATCGTCTATGAAAGTATCTCTAAAATATTTAATCATATAACAAACCTACAATTAGGGTACTACGCAATTTTGGCAAATGAAAATTGTTGTATGATGTAGTTGCTTGCTGAGGGCGGCTTGAGGAAACCAGGGGTCTTGGTATACTGGTCGTATAAATCTACTATTTATATGTTAGTTATAGGCTTTGTTACATGAATTACATAGTTTTTATGAGACATTATTGTAATGTACATTATTAATAATTCATAAGCTTGACCAGAACAATTAAACAAATATCTGTATAAAATAAACAGATTAATGAATAACGTAATTATAAACAAAAGTTTGACCCGATTGGCGCAGTGGATGTGGCAATGTTCTATTGCGCCGGAGGGTGTGGGTTCGATCCCCACAAGTAGAAAATGATATGAAGATCAATACAATTTACTGTGTGGTTATCTATAGTATGTACATGTATTTACAAAAAAAGTATGTTTAAGTATGAGCTATCTAGCAAACATAGTACAAGCTTTACTTAATTTGGGGCTAGATCGCGTAGTGTTAAATGTCCCAGAATATTTATCTACTTATCCCTTATTTTGTAATCAATACCAGCTTCGATCCCAAATAGGTTATTACCAAATACTCGTAAAACATAAACGGAATATTCTAGTAAGCTTTCGGGTGAAAATTGAAAAGCTAGATAAGGCGTGTGGAAAAATGAAGGAGATTCTAGCTCAATTCCAGCGTCTAATCTGGTATTAGAGAAATGCCAACTGCAAATAATCAGACCTAAGTATTTTCAGACCAAATTCATATGACTAGCTTTGGCCTATATGTGTCTATACGAATATTATAAAGAGGAAAGATTTGTTTGCTTGTATGGAATAGGGTCCGAAACTACAGGACCGATTTGGATGCAATTTAGTAAAGATTCTTTGAAACCCCAGGAATGACGAGGATAGGAGTTAAAAGGCAGTAATAGATATGTGTTCCTTTAAATAAAGTAGTAAAATATAACATAAATAAAATAATTATACCTGGACATTTAACACAACGCCATCTAGTCCCAAACTAAGCAAAGTTTGTACTATGGATACTAGATAACCGATAGACATACTTAAACATACTTTTTTTTTGTAAATAAATATATACTATAGATAAATTAATGTTAATTTGTGATGAACGTTGTAATTTTAGTTTTAATTTTAGAAAATTACAATATTCATCACATCATACTTTTCTGCTCGTGGGGATTGAACCCACACCCTCCGGCGCATTAAACCATTGCTGAACCACTACGCCAATCGGATCGTCAATATCTCGCTACATAATATCTCGCTAATCCACGATATCATTTCATAGTTAATTTATACTACTGAATACCGTAAAAGTAACATTAAATTACTTAGTATGAACTACGTCCAACTTCGCGGTTAACCTCATTGAATCGAAAAGAGATAACTTGAGATTAATTGAGAAGTCCGATAAAGTTCAAAGTATCTAGTTTTACAAGTGCATCTGGTATTTAAGACAACCTTTCGAGGCCGGTCGGTGGAAAAAACCTGGTAAAAACTGTTTAAGATGGATTGCACGTAACATTCAGTGTTGGATCTGACTTACGGCCGTTTTCAATAATGTATCAAAGATTATGAATAGATTGTAATCTGAGATTAAATGACATTTGATTGTCAAAAGTCATAACAAAGGCTATCCGTCGACAGCATATTGAAAACAAAGTCACCAAAAAATGGTCCTATCTCTCGGAATATTGACAATGTTTATTTTATCTTAAGAAATCCGCGCATAATTTTGAAGTACAAAGAGTTTCAAAGTGGACCATCTCCTTTAATAAAATTTATTTTTATACTTAAAAACTATGTTAGTGGGTAACAAAAATTTTATGTCATTTATTTATTACTTTAAATAGACATACACCCGGACAGGTATTACAGCTAGCAATAATTAAATTATTAATTATAGGCGGATATGTATCAACGTTATAAGGCCAGGAAGTTTTTATTTACCGGTTTGCCGTGAAAGGCCCGGTGAAATAACGATCCATTGATAATTATTTAGTTTTAATGTATTGTGTAATGATATTAATATGGCAAGACTGCTTCGTAATCATGTATAAGTGTACGCTCCATTTGCCACCCAAGTATTAAACTTTAATTTCATTTAAATACAAGTTAAATATCACACTAGCTGTTCGCGGCTTCGTTCTCGTGGCATAATGTTATATAGACTATGTTATACGAGAATAATGTAGCTTTCGAATGGTAAAAGAATTTTTGTAATCGGTCCAGTAATTTTTGAGCCTACTCATTACAAGGAAACAAAGTTTTCCTCTTTATAATATTAGTGTAGATTAGGTTCACACTTCACCCGTATTACAACTGAATATTATCGAGTTTATATTAAATTCATAAGTATATTTTCATGCGTAAATAAAAGAAAAGGGACTTCCAATATAATATAAATTGCTTTATAGCTTTTAAAAATTAGCAGAAAAGCGTTGTTTTAAACTGAATTATATCAATTATTTTCGCCATGCCATCCCCTCACTTTATATTTTGTAACACACAAAAGTATTTACATTATTTAATGCTTACATATATTTCTAAAACGTAACATAAATATTAAACACACATAAATACTTTTCTAAACACGACATAATAAACCTTTTTACATCAACCTGCTTTGACATTACGCACAGATAAAAAAACATTTGCGCACATTGCAGTTGACCGTGAAACTATTGGCGCGGGACGATTGTTACAATTCATAAGAATATTAATGTAAATGAGTAGAATGTCGAAAAAAGGGGATTTCGCTAAGCAGAGCATGATAGTTTATCCCGTGGATCCTACTGAATGCCCGTTTAGGGAGTTCCGGGATAATGAATTGTCTGTTGATGCTTGGGGGATGGTAAGTGTTGCGTAATTTATCAATTAAAGTAAAATGTATTGCCGAAATTTGTTTCATCATTTTTTGCGTAATTAAAATACATTATATATCATTTATTGAATTATTTTATTTTGAAACAGTAATGATAGGTCTTTTAATATTCTGAATACAAATTACCAAGAAGTGACAATACATTCTCTCAAGTATATTTCTGTATATTTTTTCGCACACTATACATATATTATTGATTATTATTTATTACCCCGGGTCTACAGTCCTAAAAAAATATATCATTCTATCTATTCATTGATTCGCAATTAAAAAAAATATTATTAGTACGTAATAAGACGTTATATACAAGCCAAATTATCAATGAAATGAAATATTTTTATAGCGTGTCCAGCAACGCGTGCGAAATAGAAATAAAGTTGGTTTTCTCAATCCATCGTTTTTAGCATGCACCGAATAAGATGAAAAAGTAATAATTATGACGAATTGAATCAAATAAGCATGATTTATAAACCCATTTTAATTGTTAATAGTTAGGCTAATTTGTGTTTTTCCATGATTAAACAATTCGTTTATTTTTAGTAAAAATATATTACTTAAATTTATAATTGACGAATTTTCGGTAGACTCTATATAAATAGGATAGGTAAATATACCTAAAGTTATTAGTCTTTTAAACATCATATCAAAGACTAGCTGTGACGTGCCACTTCGTCTCGTAGCATAATGGTATATAGCCTACCATACCTACACCTATAGTTACACGTTGATAATGTAGTTTTCGAATGGTGAAAATACTTTTAAAATCGCTCCAGTAGTTTTTGATCAAATTCATTACAAACAAACAAACTAAGGTTTCGTCTTTATAGTATTAATAATGTAGATGACCATTTTTAGTGTTTTATTAGGCAACTTAGGAAAACGTCAAAATCTATCTTTTTACAATGTTAAAGATGTACTTTTCTTTAGGGTCCAGCGGCTCTCCGTGCAAGTCACGTAATGGCCAAGGTGCCAGCCAAGCCTCATGGTGAACAGGCCTGGGTGGACGACCAGACCCAGCCTCTTCCGAGGTCTGTCAGGCAGTATCTTCATGGTTGGATGAGGGCAGAGGACCTGGCGATGAGTCGGTGGGAGGCTGAAGTTGTCGTTTTTGAGGTAGTAGATAAATATATAGATAAAAAGTTCATTCATAGACTAGCAAGTTTATTCAAGGAATAGCTGTGCAGTTTCACCCGCGTATGTATATTTTCCCTGTTCCCGGAGGATTTGATCAAAATCATTTTTGGGGAGATGTTTCGCGTATATCTGTTTTCCCCGTTCCAATGGAATTTGATTAAAATCCTTTCTTAGCGGATGCCTACGTCATAACATGTACCTACATGCTAAATTTCAGCCCAATCCGTCCAGTGGTTTAGGCTGTGCCACTATGTCATTCACCTTTGAGTTTTATACAAATAGAAAAAGGTACTCACAACACAGTAAATTATATAGAACGAAAAATCATAAACAAAATAATTTTCGAACGTGACGTATTTTACAGACACGAACTATTTGTATAGAAAAATATAATTGTGGTTTTTACTTTTCTATTCACAATTTCTTCATATTTTCTTACCGTATAAACCTTCCCTGGACTCCACCGATATTTCAAGACTAAAATTGTTAAAATCGGATCAGCCGTTCTCAAATCTTAGGAAGACTAACGATCAGGAATTGATTTTTATTTATACAGATAAATTAAAAATTAAAAATATTTGTGGTCAGGTAAATACATTACAAACACAGACAAAAAAAATAGAAAAAGTATGTATACATACTATTAGTAGTGCAATACAGTAGGGCCAAAACAAGGCTGTTGCTTATGTCTTTGGTTGGTAAGTGTACGTTAATTTATGAGCAATAATAATCTTTATTACTACTAGACTTCCGTCATTATACAAATATTGTCTGTCAACGTGAATAAATTCTCACATTTACACAAATTGGCTGAGTGAATTCAAATTCAGTTTACTTTCACACTCGGTTACAATGGAGACATTATTAGGATGATGGGTTTAAAGTTAAACAATTATGACTGATTAACGAGAACATTACATTCATGAACGTTGAGAGTGCATTTTATAGACCCTAATTATTAAGAATACGTACTGCCTGCGATTACATTCGCCATTAGTAACGAAATTTATTTAATGTTACAGCTGGCAAGCGGAGTATGCGGTTCACTTCATGTTAAGTGACTGACCGCAGCCCTTGAACATCTACAACTTCAAAGTTTCGCAGATGTCCTTCCTTGATAAGGAGAGAATGATATGCAGTTGGATTGGAGTAGAACAGGATGGGAGAGGAATGGAATGGGAATACAGGCCTCCATCCCCCCGCTCACCGTACAAAACAGTGGAATACTGCTTCAAACCGATCTTCTGCTGGAGTGGCCGGTAATTACGCCGGTGCGAGCTTGGCCCAATTGTGTAATGCTCAGCTCCCACATTTTTATTGCTGCAGATATTATGGGGTAGAAATGGGGTGGTGACACAAGTATTCTAATCCGTCACCACACGGATAAACGATTTTTCACCTTCATAATACAAGAATAACATTCAAACAAACAGCATTGTTTATTCGAATAAACTTTTCTTTGGAATATTAATTTTTCAAATCAAAGAATTCGGAAAGGAATTTTTAGTATTATTGTTCGTGATTGTTCAGGATACCAACGATGGTGGCAAGATGAATGTCGGAGACACCCAGCTGAGTCACGCCCAGGTCCTGCTCAGGTCCTCCTTCTGCAGAACCGTGCTCTCCATGTGTTATATCCTGGAGCGAGTGGATAGTGTTGTTGTAAGTGACATTTACATATAAATACGGTTACATTTGTTCAACGATGGTAGCAAGATGAACGTAGGAGACACCCAGCTGAGTCACGCCCAGGTCCTGCTCAGGTCCTCCTTCTGCAGAACTGTGCTCTCCATGTGTTATATCCTGGAGCGAGTGGACAGTGTTGTTGTAGGTGACATTTACATACAAATGTAAAATTTGTTCAACGATGGTAGCAAGATGAACGTAGGAGACACCCAGCTGAGTCACGCCCAGATCCTGCTCAGGTCCTCCTTCTGCAGAACTGTGCTCTCCATGTGCTATATCCTGGAGCGAGTGGATAGTGTTGTTGTAAGTGACATTTATTCAACGATGGTGGCAAGATGAATGTCGGAGACACCCAGCTGAGTCACGCCCAGGTCCTGCTCAGGTCCTCCTTCTGCAGAACTGTGCTCTCCATGTGTTATATCCTGGAGCGAGTGGATAGTGTTGTTGTAAGTGACATTTACATACAAATACTGTTGAATTTGTTTAACGATGGTAGCAAGATGAATGTCAGAGACATCCAGTTGAGTCACGCTTAGTTCCTGCTTCAGTAGAACTGTGCTCTCGACGTGCTATATCCTGGAACAAGTGGAGAGTGTCTTTGTAATTAACATTGACATTAAATATAGTCAAAAATTCACTGAACCTAAAAATAAACAATTTTATAAAATATAAAAAAAATACAACTTTATTAATAAGCTAATGTTTTTACTACAGTTGCAAAACGCAAAATCACTAAATTTGAGTTTTACGATAGCAATAAATTTTTGTGCAAAGAGATTATCTTTATCAGGTAGAACACCAATGGGAGAACTTCACATTCAGCATGGGTCCAGAAGGCTGGAGAGCGAGGTACCACATTTACTCCCCTGGGTTGAAGCCTGGTGGTGGAGCACAGCATCGACCAGGATTGTCGAAGAATGGTAGGAAGATACAAACTCATTTATCCTCAATAATTTTATTAAAAAGGGCTTATCATGTAATTGTCTTATCTGGTTAATCGTCATCTTTCAATAAAAAAATTTCATGGAGCAACTTTAAGTCCGTGTGGCGACGGGTTAGAGAACGTGTATCGTTATCCCATTTCCACCCGGGGGTGTCTTAAGAGGCGACAGAGAGTTATTCCGCGGCATAACGTCTTCAACAAAAAAGGGAGAGTTCAGCTCTCTCTTTTATTTGCACGTTGGGCAAAACTCGTACCGATGTAATTGGCACCTCTCCAGCAGATGATCGACTTGATGCAGTTTCCCCAAAAAATACAGTTTAGCAAAAAACTAGATTTCTCTTCCTACTTCTTATAGGACCAAATGGTACATCAACGAGCAAATAGTAAATTTTATTATGCACATACTAGCACTCTCTAAAACGACTCGTTATCACTACATAGTATAAAACAAAGTCGCTTTTTCTGTCATGTGTCATGTTGTATGTCCCTATGAACGCTCAAATCTTTAAAACTACGCAACGGATTTTGATGCGGTTTTTTTTAATAGATAGAGTAACTCATGAGGAAGGTTTTTATGTATAATATCATCCATTAAACCCGTGCGAAGCCGGGGCGGGTCGCTAGTTTTTATTATAATTCAGAAACTGGGTTTGAAAGTAGCAATGCATTGTTAAGTTAAATTAGATAATGCGTATTGTTAATGTTTCCCAGGGCCCAATGCGGAACATGGTAATAATCGCATACGGAAATCTAGGTATTTTGAAAATAAAATACTTGTTTCCTCTTTAAGTGGCTATAATATGTTGGATATATGATGTATCACGGATTGTAATTTTTATTTTAAAATCTAAGTTTTGTGAACATGCATTTGCTGACAATATTTAAAGTATGTTTGTACTCTTATTTTCTGTATGTATGTCTGAGTATATTTGCTTGTGTGTGCGCAATAAAATATTGTGAATAAAATACACAATATTTTAACGCGTTCAGCGAAAAGGGGATCTTTGACCAGTCCGACTGACCAGCCAATCGATTGATTGATGTTTGGAAGAATACTAAGCGGCGAAAACATTTCAAGAACGTGATTTAATAATTATGACGTCATCGTGACACCACAGTATTATTTAGTATTATATATCCGATGTCTATATGACAATCGATCTTTATAGCTACCCCTATCTTCAGGCTAGTATAGAGGCTGTTACACTTCTTATAATACAGACATATATGATAGAAGGGTTCTCTTTATATTATGTGACATTTATGCTCCTTTCGTTGTGTACATATAATATCAGCAAGGCATACTGAAGACCAGGTACAGTGAAGAGTGTCATAGTACCTCGTCATAAGATAGTTTATCACGGGTAGACGGATGGTCATCAAAATGCGCAATCAGACGTAAGTTAATCAACTCAAAAACTAGTCCAATAAAGTGAGGTAAACAAGAGTCACACAATAACCTCTTTGTTGACCTTGGTATGCCTTATATTGTTGTGAAGTGACGTATCGCTTACACGCAGGTGCCAGTCCTAGATACGATCTGTGTCATGTTGCACTGCTTAGGGCTTGGGAACCTCGAAAAATTGGCTTATAACATAGGTTCACTCGAATAATTATTGTACATAGATTATACTAGATATGTCTAGACTGCTTTATAGAAGCGTAAGACAGACTATCTTCTACTTTGGCAATAAATAATTTCTTCACTTAAATTGAGGCTGTAATATTAACGAATATATCAAATGGTTATTGAATTCTGTACGATATGGTTTGTCTTGGTTTTTTATTCCTGTAGAGACAATTTTATTTACTTTAAATAAGCCTTACGTGTCCAATCGTGCAATGTTCGGTTCCAACTCTTTTATTGCTGAAGATGTTATGCAGCAGAATTACCCTCCGTCACCTTACGACACCCATGGGTAGAAATGGGGTGGCGACACACGTATTCTAACCCGTTGCACACGGGTTACTAAAACTGCTTGGAAGAAATCACTGTGAAGTGATAAGGCCGCCTTTTGTGCAATACTTCTTCTTTTTATGTATAACCTGGTATTTTTTGCATATATTTGTATAGTGTAATAGAGAGTATAAATAAAGAAATGAAATAAAATATCGATGAATAAACTATTTGCTAGTAGCAACATAATCGCAATCGGTGTTAAATTAATTAATGTCTGATGGACGAGTTAATAATGCATGTCCTTTGTTTGTTCTGATATTTCACAGTAAATAATTTATTTATGACATGCAAATTCAAATTGTTTTATCTTTTAAACAGTGGATTCGAAAACGACGGTCGTGATCAGCGTACCGATGATCGTTTATTTTGTGACTGCATCATTTTTTACAATAAAATATATGTATGCTGTGGATTCAAATAACGTTGAACATGTTTCAGTTAAGGTCAGTAGCCTTATACCAATGGAAGCACAATTTTTTAAGTCTCTTGAAACCTAGGACTTGTTTGTGAATGCATTCGCAAAAGTGTAGCAACCTATATAATTCCTAGCTAAGGTACGCAGTTAACAGCGAGGATTGCCTTTCCAATCCCTTTTCCCGGCTGTCTTAGCACATCTTTATATATAAAACAAAGACGGGTTTGTTACAACACTTATAATTCGAGATCTGTTGGAAATTCGTAGGGAGATAGCTTAGGACCAGGAGAATGACATATCCCGTGGAATTTTCGGGAGACTTTTAATATCGAAAATTCCACGGAAACGAGTTATATACGCGGGTGAAACCGCGGGGCACAGCTAGTAGCTATCATGTTCGTCTTTTTTACCTGGACGCGCGTGTTAGTGACTCATACCCGGTTTCTGAGTATTTTAGTTAAACTGTCAATAGTGATGGATTCATTAAAGTTAACGGTCAGACAAATTTCAGACGAAATTTGATATTGATGCGATGCTCAGAAACGTCGCAATGGTCACAGGTACCGTTAAGCGCTATCGAATAGATAAACTAGCGGTAAATTGACTCAGAAACCGGGCGTAATTTCCCCATCCATATGGCAGACACCCTCTGCTCCCGTTCTCCCGGCTTCAGATGCAATACTGAAGCCTATACCACGATAGGCTACCCTGATCACCAATTTGGAGTAATGGTTGGGTTCTATCACGCTTTAACATCTCCTCGTTGTTTCCACGCCTACCTCCATTACCTCGGTATCTCGTGAAGCGTGTAGGCCAGCTTTTTGGTCGACGCGACAAATCCACTCTTCCTTCCATCCTCCTGCAACTATTTTTCGATGCTTGCCGGAAACTTGCATCAATCTGCCCTCGTCCGGATTCCCTGAACACTACAACTTAGGACATTTCAAGACCAGAGTGAATAGGCTTCCTCTAGGTAGACGTGCTACATCCTAGACCGCATCGCCACTTTACATCAGGTGGGATTGCGGTCAAACGTCTGGCTATATGTTATTAAAAAAAATCCCAGGATGCTACCTTGTTCGTCTTTACTACCTGGGCGCCTGGCGTTGCGTTTGGGTAAGCGACTTGGTCCCCATCGACGCGACCGATTCGCCACTGCTTCCGTTCTCCCCACTCCTCACCCATACGCCTGTCAAACCTGGGATGAAGGGAGCTCCCGCTACGGTGACGTCACAGGTGGTGCACCTGTGGCCCCTACTAATTTGTAAGGTAAGATCTTTTGTATTCTTAGATTATTCTACACTCTTCTCCTTTCAAGCAGTTTCTTATTTATGGTAATTTAGAGCTATCCATTCATATTTTTACATGACGATCAGAATGTAACACGTGAAAAATTGTATTACGCCTAAGTAACATTATTATATTATGGGTTTAGGTACAACAGGTAACAAGTATATTCTGACACGCGCATGTTCATTAGAAAACGATATAATGCAATTTAAATTATAATAATGGTACGACTTAACTTGTCTTCGTACAACACGAGTTCTATGAACCAACAAAAACTCATTTACCCTTCTAATGTCACACTAAATCACATTGTTATTTACTGGCGCCTATTAAAATATTCATAACGCGCGAACGCTAAATTGCTAATCAAAATTACACAGGCGCTTCTTAAGTTGGCCGCTCCCGACATGAATTCCGACGAAGGCGCAGATTTTGAAGACGAATTGATGCCTGAGTTTGATATATTGCACGCCTTCACTGGAGCTATGAACTTGACTTATAAAAGAAAGGGTGAGATTGACTTGTGTGTGATTGATGCGGGACGAATACAAATGTATTTTAACCCAGTTTTCTCCAAAGGGACTTTACACTAAAATAAAATAAGGCCCCCAGAAATGCTAACCAAAAATTACTTGTATTTTTGCACCTCATTAAAACTTACATTTCTTAAGTCCATAATGATTATACTTTTAAAACGGTACATTAGCTATGTGCCGATATAAATTCTTTACATAAAAATTGTGCAAAGAAAGTTATATTTCATCAAGTATCGTGAGCGCAAACCTTTAACCCCTAGCCAGTTGAGGCTCTCTTACCAATTACGAAGTTCGTCTCACAGAAAATAGTTGGAAGTTTAACGGGTCAGTTATTAGTGGTGAGTGAGGGAGATTAGAGAGTAATTAACGACTCGCGAGATTGCGCTTTGAGAGTTAAATACATTGGTGATACTTATACTTTGCACTTTTTGTTGGGCAGAGAATTAAGACGCAAAATTATATTGTAGCATCGTATTATTCGACATTGTTTTGTGTTTGGATCAAGATTAGATTTTAAAAATGTCACAGACAAAAAGTAATAAGCAAAATTGAAGATGTCGCGCGAACTTGCACCAATACTTTTATTAACTTAATATACAGGACTCTTGAAAGGAAGAGAATGGAATAGACTCACTATATGAAATAGAATACCTTATAAAATTAATTATCGTAGTAATTTGGATATAAGAACGGCGTAGAACCAGAAATCGGAGTGATACCTTTGTATTACTACAATTTACAAGTCACTTATCCTACCTTAACAAATAAAAAACCAACGCATAATGGATTGATTTTGAATATTATATATTGTTAACTGCTGTATTTATATTGTAACCAATTATTATGTGACTAGACCCTGAAGATCTCTGGGAGCTACTGACCTCAGAAGTGTCAGTATTCTCGTGGGACGAAGACAGTGACACTGCCGCTAGCACCATCAAGTCGAAGAGCACCAAGAAACCTACCACCAAGGAAACTTCCAGTGTCAGGGTATGTAGCCATGATGTACTTACTTACTGGCTGGTGCGATGACCCCAAAGTGAATCTTGGCCTCAGACAATAAAAGAAGCTACGTTCTCTAAAGAGGTGACCTCTTCCCAATTAAGTAGCTGGAGTTATTAGGTGGTAGGATACTTTTTACTGGGTTACACACCCTGAAATTATCGCGATTGAAGCCTCGGGCAGATGCTAGTTATAGTAATAATACCAATATTCTATTATAGGATACTCGATACTTTAATTTGTAACTTTGTCAGGTGCTAACACGATTCTGTCCCTTTCTCGCTGTATAACAATGAAAGTGACAGCATGACACAGCAGTTCCTTTGAATTTCAGTATTTGGACATTAGTTTTAAACTACACTTGTGTGAGTGGATATACGTTCTGAGTATGAAGTGCTTTAACCCACTTACTCAAAATATATTGCACTGAAATTCTCTACTCGAATGACAATGCACGACGGGGTAAAAGCTTTTTTAGTCTATACTATTCTATACTTATATTTTCAAGAGGAAAGTTGTGTTTTGTAGGTTTGTTACGAATAAACTCAGAACTGTTGGAATTGTTTCAACTACTTTATCCATTAAAATGATATTACCTCGTGGAAAGCTATATATTATCAAAAATTTGATTATTGGTAAAAGCGGAGAAATTAACAAGGTGCTAGTAGTCAGTTCTCTTTACATCCATTACTTGAGTTTTACTTGCATTCTAAATAATTACAGAAATTGGCACCCATTTGGATTTAAATTTCTTCTCTTTGTTGATGAAATTTGCTTTTATGTCAGATTATTTTTTCATCATACGAAATTTGTAAGCTCTCCTATCACGTGTATCTATTAATATATAAACTTAAGTTACACAATTGATGATAACCGATGATGTTAATCATACTTTTTTAGTTTCATCATCATCATTGTCAGCCTATCTCATGACTCGATTGGCGCAGTGATTATAACAGTGTCTACTGCACCAGAGGGTATAGGTTCCTCAGATTCATTTCCTATCCCTGGGGATCGAACCCATACCCTGATGTAATAATCATTGTTATTTTTATAATGCAGAGAGGATCTCTCACGTCAGTCCTCATAGCTGACACAAAAGGGTTTCCTCCATACTACCTCCCGGGGATCACACCTGGACACGAGATGAACCTGCTTCTCACTATGGCCAGAGACCTACCTCTGAAGAAACCACTGCCAGAACCAGGTCAGTCTTAAATATGAGCTAGATGCACCTACCAGGTGGATGCGTTTTATATTTTACTAAAATTAAACAAAATAATTCTGACATATACAGTTTCGTCAAAATCCGTTGTTTTTAATTTTGCGTGTAAGATAAAAAGCATGCATACTTCCATGCTGTAAAGTAGAATACTTAGAAATAGGCTTTAGTATATAAAGTAGCTCATAAGTTGGCTGTCTTCTTTTGTGATCCGCAATATACGTGTGACAAGTTGGCTGTTGTTTTCCTTAGAAGCCAATATACTACACCTGCATATTACATACTCACAAATAATCCTATATTTAATGTTAGGTGGATACTCATTTCACGATTGGGCCAAGCTGGCATCGGTGAAATTAAACCCCCACCAGAGGATCCCATCCTGTTCTGTTCTACTCCTCTCCCAACATCCTTTTACATCTAGCTTCTCTTTTATTAAATCACTCTAGAGTCTAGAACGTCAGTTTCGGGCCGTTTTGGAATTATTTGGGAATATTTTTTTATCTTTACATACAAATTCATGTTCAAAGTCAAAAAGTAAGATTTTATTTCGTTTATTACGTTTATAGGTTTAATTTTAAATATTTTCATTGATTACTTTTATTGTATAATTAAATTGGTTTCAGATTTTAGTATTTTCATTTCAAAATTAGTTTATTCATTTCCTAAGGCGAATTAATACAGTTTTTCTTTAAGAATCTTAATTGAAATATTTCTAAGTTAACCAACAATTTCAATTTTATCGTGAATTTATTTAATGTTAAAGCTTTGAGCTGAAATCAGACAAATATTTTCTCGACTTTGTTTCAATATGTTTTAGACCAAAGTAAGACTCATAATAATTATTTCTTTGTAATCTTGCTAATATTTTTGATTAATTCTATTTGATTTGCTTTGTTGTGTTTCTTTTTCAATCCTTCTTGTATTATTTATATGATGAGTTGATTTATATTATGAATAAACAAGTAGTGAGTATACCGTGTGAACTATTGAAAATTTATATGAAAGTTTAAATGTTTCAATCACGCCACAACTACTGACATTGAAATGTTTATATTATCTGGATATTTATAAGCTTTTATTGACCACAATCTTAACTCAAGTGAAGCCATAGGCAGAAGTTAGTGTTCGATAAATCCTGGTGATGATTATTCGAGACCGGTTTTAAATTAAAAGTTTATTAATAAATGTGGAAATTGAGTGAAAAAGAATTGAATTCTATAAATTTTGTGAAATGCATTTTGATCAACAAGTGACAATACAGTCTATCCTATCAAGTACAATAAATCGGTCTTCGTTTTCTGGAGAGATCTGAAAATGAACATCAATTATATCAGATCCGTTTGTATTAAACATCATTCAATAATAGTTATACTGCGTTTTCAGACGTGCCACTATGGAAAACTTACCGCTGGGTGGACTGGGCGAGACGCCATGGTTTATACGAAGCGTTTGACTGTCCCAGGACAAGGTTCCTCAAAGTTAATGGCCTGCTGAAGTCCTCGTATGCTCCACATTTGCTGGACGTTCAGAGTACGGAGAGTGTTAGTCTATTACTACTCTATTTTTGCAGTTTGTGAGTAATGTATTTGAGGATACAAAGTATAAATCTGGTACAGTAATTCATAGAGTTAATGGTCTTTAGAAGCTATCCCAAGTTCCTCATTTGTAGACCTTGAGTCTGTTAAAATGTTGATTGAACACGAAAACTGAAAGTTTTTAAAACGTGGTTAGGTATTTTAATAAAAGCAGAATCATATTATCTTGAAAAATCATTATTATTAATTTACGTAGCATGAAAGCTATTCTGAATTTGTTAGTGTCAAAAGCAGTAACTTTGCATAGGTTTCCTTTTCTTCACATAATGCATAGTTAAATTTGGAAATAATATAATAGGTCATTTCAAAATATAAATACAGTATTACCTTTACTTCACTGCCTGAAAAATGACAATGATAGGTCCAAAATGAAAGGCTTTCTCCTTTATTACAAATTTAATATACGCATAATAAAAGGTCAAGTAAACAGAATGGGCGCTCGGAACCAAAATTAAAAAAAAACATATTTTTTTTACTTGGGGTATATCTCCCAGAGACAATGTAAAATTTTGTCAAAATGTAAGGATATTAGGATGAACTGGGAAGCGTCATAGTCTAAGAATAGTTTTATTGCCAAGCTTATTGGCGGGTCTGAATGAGTCAGTGCATTGTACTCTGTTAATGCTTTGCTTGTAAGGATATAAGGAAGACGATTAAAATATTTGACGGTTTCCTTTTAGTTAATGGTCTGTTAAAATTTTTGTGCGAAATGCAAGTTTGTATTGTAAGCAAATATTTATACTAATTTTTCACTAAAATTTATTTAATGACTAGCTGCGCCCCAGGGCTTCGCTCCCCTAGGAATATCGGGATGATATAAAGCCTATAGCTTTTCTCGATAAATGGGCTATCTAACACTAAAAAAATCGACACTAAAAATTTCGAATCGGACCAGTAGTTCCTGAGATTAGCGCGTTCAAACAAACAAACTCTTCAGCTTTATGATATTAGTATAGATTTAATGAAGAATGTAAAAATGTGAGCATATTAGCAAGATACGCTTGTAATTAAGGATATTGTATTCAAAGGTCAAGCATTGAATAATTTCTTCTTTCAGATCACATTTCAATTTCGCGAAGAGCATGACAGGACCAACCCACCAGTAAGTCGTTGTTAATTTTCAGAACTTCTTAAAAACAGTTTTCTTCTAAATAATAAATAATAAATATTTTATATTTAGGCAAAAAAGCCAGGAAAAGACATGAATCGCTCCGGCATAGCACCCATGGGCTCCAACCAGCAAGTAAAGGAGGAACTTCGGGAGTGGGTGCAGTATGATGCGGTCCGTTATAGAACAAATCCCTAAAATATTTTCATACATGCTGAAAATCAGCGCTGTGACTAAAGTAGGAGCAGCAAAGGCTGAACCTTTTAACGCCAAACTGCTTCTTGTGTGTAATTAAATAATTATTTATATCTGATTCTGTAAATTTATTATCTAATAAATTGATTCAAGGACCACCTTCAATAAATTTTTCTTTCTTTCTTTCTTTCAAACTATGCATGTAAAGTAATTACATGCATTGAATAAAGGAAGAATGAAAGAAAGAGAATTCTTCACATACCACACAGAAGTTGAAATAGAAATTAATATTGAATTTTATCCAAAATGTTTTTATCTATAATTCCTGTATTAGGTACTATTTAACGAAAATTAATTATTAAAACATGATTTCAAATAATTCAAATATTGACTACTGAAGAAAAACTATATTGACAAATAGACTGAACCTTTGTTAGTTGGTCGAAGTTTTGATAGTCTGTTTTAGTTTTGATAGTAATTATATGCTTTCAATACATTCCAGATACAAGAGCTAATAAAGCGAGTAACCATCCTCTTCTTTCCCTCAATGTACGAATTCACGACCACCGCAAGCAATCCACCAATCAGAATCACGAAGACTCCACTAAACCGTGCTTTGGACATCACAGCACCAAAGTCTGGTCCTCTGTACCTCCAAATAGATGGAGCAGATGAGAATATCCTCAGGATTTCATTGAACATGCTGCATCCTAGGGTTCTGTTCAATTGTGGTGTACCAATAGTTGATCACATTGAACCAGCGTATTTGTTCCTGGAAGTGTTCGAATGGTTCATAGATTGTGAGCTGCCGGTGGGCAAGGCTTACATCGCAACCAGGGGATATGACTCAGTCGAGGTGAAATTCATGCCGGGGAGACATTTTTGCAGGTTTGCTTTATGCCATAAAAAAGTCGCTTTCTCTGTTCCTATGTCGCTTTGTATGCTTAAATCTTTAAAACTACGCAACGGACTGATCAGTTTTTTTTTTAAATAGAATAATGAAAATTGATAGAGTGATTCAAGAGAAAGGTTTATATGTATGATGACATCCATAACATAGTGGAGAAATACTGTTATTTTTGAGGTTTCTAATGTGATGTCGTTAATTATAATTTTTTTTCCGCTTACATTGAAAACGCATTATAGACCCTACGAGATTTATCACATGTACTAAGTTTTATATAAAACGTTCACAGTTTTTCTGTAGTGTATTTAATATCAGCATTACACTCGTGCGAAGCCAGGGCGGATCAGTAGTGACATGATAAATTAGTAGTATTACTAGTTATTGGTTTCAAGTTTTCCCTGATGACAATGTACTCAGAATCCCTTGATTTGTGTATTTGGATAACTGTACTTGCAGGCCGATGGTGGCGTTCTAGAAAATATGTGCCTTAAAAATCATATAAATTCTGCGATAAATTTGGAGCTCTGCCGATCCAAATAATTTTATTATGGACTATTAGTATTATTCTATTTCTACTTCCCTATCAACCTGTCACATATTTATAGCATTATGACTCCTCACCCTATAATATTAGTATGAGTGAGATCTTCAAGCACTTTCGCAGAATATGGGTCCATTCCCGTTTGAACTGGTCGGCAATGCTGCTCAGTGAATCCACGCTGCTGCTGGGCGGGCGGGACGTGGTGCAGTGTGCTGCGGTACGGGACTGCCCCTGGGCGGCCAGGTTCCTTACGAACTTGAGCGTGGCCTTCTCTAACTGGATACGTATCACCAGGTAAGTAAATTTTTCGAAGATTTTACTATATTTCTTAATTATGTTCTTCATGACCAGCTAGATTCATCTTCTATTAAACCGCAAAATTAGTATCCACAAACATTTACTTCATTACTAATGCGGATTAGAATAACAACAATTTTCCATTATTATTTGTATTTCTTCTGTTAGATTTTCACATTGTTTTGTGAATTTGATGGTACCCCAAAACTTTTCTCTTCTCTTAGGTCCAGTGCCAATTTGTCGACGAACGATAAGGAGTTTTACAAGTAAGTGATCTTTTTAAAATTACAATTTGTTTTTTACTCTTTTAAAAATATGCCTAAATTCGCATGTTGTTGTTGTAGTTCTTATCAACCAGATCTTGTATGGGACGATGATGTAGTCGGCTACAGTAAGAAGCTTCTCCATTGGATGTTCCGCCAGGCTTTACAATCCGTTCTAACAAAGAGACTTCTGCCAATCGAATTTAGATCTGTCTGCACTGTGTTAAGACGCTATTTACATGACCCTGATTTTGGCTTCCCGCCGAAACCTCCACCACCGGTTTCTTTACGAGATATTGCGTTGATGGATCCATGTGATTGTGTGCTACCAGAGGCTGAGGAAATGGAGGTGTTTGGTGAACAACTAGAGGAGCAGCAAGTAAATTAAAGCTAATATATCACAAAAATACCTCTGAATATATTATCATCATTAAGAATATCATATTTAACAACATAATGTTTGAGATATTTTTTATGAGTAACCTCAAATCTTATTAGGCAAATTAAAGACACGATCACACGAATGTTACAGTTTGATAAAATATACCTCAGATATTTTTTTTCATAATCTGCAGTAGTAAGTCGAGTTATTCTATGATTATTTTATACGACGTCTTACATTCCGCGTGTTAACAGTAAGTTATTATCACGTTTTCGATTCTTCTTTACTTTTGTCACAGTAAGGACATTGTTAATACAGGTGGCAGAAGAGAAGCCTATAGTTGACCAGGAGATAATGGACAAACTTCTATCTCCACCAAAATTCCCTGTAACTTCCAACGTTTGCGAGTTAGCTACTGAAGAAGTTCCCTGTGGAGTGCTCAAGGAAGAACGGGAGAAGGTTCTGAAGAAACATGAAGCGGCGAGGGTCATCCAGGCGCATTGGAGAGGCGCCTGGGTGAGGAAGTGCCTGACCATGCCAGTTTCTGTGACTGCTGAAGTTAATAAAATCGTTAGTCGATTTCGAAGACTTTTAGGAACATGGTTATTGTTGGGTAAAATTTGNNNGGGGGGGGTTAAAATATTACTTTTGCTAACCAAATTTTGCTGTTTGATGACGGTATAAAAATATACGTGTTCAGGCCGATTGCGGTCATGGTGACTTATACTTGGTATATGATAGGAAATGCAATTTTTTTAAGTAGAAATTTTTTTTTTCTGTATTTTTTTCTTGCATATTAAATAAGAATTGTTTAGTTATGTTGAAGAATTATTTATGTAAGATACAAATTACACTGTTATTGCAGTTAATGGACCAAGCGTTCGGCAACATAGAATCCCTATCGATGCTCATGAACGAATTCTTTGGGATGTACCCTGGAGCTCGATACGCTTACTCCGTTGCATCTGCTCTTAGCGGAGTTTATGGCTTACAACAACACAATGGTACCACCGCAGTGACACCTAAGTGCAAGTGGGTGCCATACTTCCAAGGGGTCTTCTACTGCCATGCACCGGTGAAGGTCCACTTTGATGTTCAGAGCACCCTGCAGTATAGTACGTTTGCGGTGTATGACAATGATACGGGAGACCAGATGCCCCAGGCGTATAATGCGCATGTTACGTTTGATTTTCATCCCAATGAGCATGGGTAAGTGTGCATTTTATACAATTTATTCAGTAAAGGAATTACCCTATAAAATCATAAGTTTCTCAATTCAGAATATCTATCATCTGATAAATGATAATGAATTTTTTTTAGTGCAGAGCAGGCAAAGGAGCAAGTGGGTCACCTGATGTTAAGTCATCACCACCACCCATGAACATCTGGAACAGCGGGAGTGTCACAGGTGCCTTGCCGGCCTTTTATGAACATATAGGTTCGTCACTTGAAGGCCCCAATGTCTAATTTATTTGTCGAATACGTAACGTTCTTATCCTATACAAGAACTTGAGCTACTTATTTACTGTATTTTAAAATATAAATTTAATATTGTTAGACGCGAATGATACATGTCGAAAAATGACTTCAATATCTTAGTTACACAATAATGGGTCACGGTACTCTCAATGAGGCGAGCAGTACGTATTGCGACGCCCACTGGCAGCTGACCGTTCTGAGCTCCATATCTGACACCTTCCACGTCTGCGACAACGAGGATCCTTGCCGGGAGACTCCACTGCCACCAGCCAGCAAACTGCACATAGACGAAATATTCATACCGAATAGGAGGAATATACTGGGTGGTGTGCAGATATCGGTGTCGAAGCATGAGGCGATAAGCTTTAGAGCGGCTGCTACGTCTCCTGAAGTAAGTGTTTTTTTTATGTTAAAGCAGGCAAGCGGGGCATGCGGTTCACCTGATGTTAAGTGACCGCAGCCCATGAACATCTGCAACACAGGAGTGTCACAGATGCCTTGCTGGCTTGGAGAAAGGGGAGGGGATAAGGAGAGGATTAATGATAGGAAGTTGAGAGAGGAGTAGATCCGGATGGGATGGAAATACAAGTAGGAAAGGAAGTGTATTGAAATTTTGAGTTCTGAGTAGTTACTTTTAATTCTTTTTATGCACTGGACAAATTGTGAAGACGTATATAATGTTTTCTTATTCCCTAACACATATTAATAAATAATATGCTCATAAGCATATGCTACAACAAAAACATTCTTGGTTACTTCAAAAGCTTTCGTATTCCCAGCATAATATGTCTACAACAACAGTTGTCAGGGGAACGCAGAATAGAATTTGCGAACTCAGATCCAAGAGTTTCTTTACAAATTGATCTTAAGGTAGACTTAATACTTCTCTATGATGGACCATGTCCTTTAGGTGTAGGTCCTCTAAATTGTAACACTTAACTACTTAATTGCTTATTAACAAATCATCAGCAATTTAATTCGTCTTCTATAGCTTGAAATGGAAGCAATACTCCGTACAAAATCCTACGACGGAGATATAGAGGAAGTGGGCAGATGTGCAGGCACCGGGGAGTTGTATTGGCCGTACATTAGGCTGGAACCGACACCACCGCTTCTGCTGGCACCTGCTAAGAAGAGGTCCATATCTCAAGCTAATTTGGCTGCGGTTAGCAACATTTTATTGTTTTATAGACCATTGAAAAGTTATATTTGGGTTTGCGTTTTCCAGAGGAGGGAATTTTAATTTTAGTTTTTAGGCAGGGGTTAGTATAAAGGTAAATTCTAGTTTGAGGCTTTTTACCCTTATTCAGAGTCCGCCGTCTTGAAAAAAGGGGCGCATCGTTTAGTTTTTATAATTACGAGTTTTCAATCCTTGATATTTAAAACTTTGCATTGCCTCTTCTGATAAAAGCAAGATAAGCCTAAAAATGAAACATTTCAATGGACTTCTACTGAACATTTTTTTTTTCCGAAGGGCAAATTTTTATCGTATTAAACTACGTGAAGACATTTACAATTTAAAGATCGCAAAGAAAATTATAATTATAAGTAAGTAAGTTTATTTTTTTTTCTTCTTACTCTGTATCTACTCAATAAATCTTCTTGAACTTTTGCTAACAACATAGTTAGTAGGGCGAAGGACATAACCAAATTCTTATCTCAAAAAAAAGCACTATTCCCGTGTGATATACAAATTCACGCTTCGGTCAATAGCTGTTATAAGTCACCTGTTTAGAAAGCATTTCTAATGCTAGATAATCTACAAAATTATACCAAATATTTTGAACTAGGGCAAACAAAATGCAATCCCTTCCTAACGAATTTAAATCGTGATTCGGTTATATGGTTACGTTCGTTAAAACTTTTAATAAGCAAGACTAGATTCGGCGTCCAATTCACCAAAGATATTCATTTATCTATACTAATATTATATAGTGGAAAATATTGGCTGTTTGTTTAATGATAATTTTCGTATCTACTTATGGATTTATAAGTAATTTCTGATTATTATATTGTTCAGGAGGAAGACTATAGAATATGAACAATTATGATACTTAAGTCAAAACTCAAAATGTTTATTTCCGAAATCGGCCTCTTTCCAGGCGCTTTTAGAACGTCATTTATATTTACATAATTTAAGATTATTTTTTTATTTACCACCGATTCGGAAGTCTGTCTCTACAGAGAAGAAACTCGGCTATTTGCTCTTTTAGGGAGAAAATCTGCTGGGCACGGTTTGTATGTTATAAACAAGCAAATGTTTTACGTAATTCAAGTTCACCTAATAAATATTCATTATGCATTAAATCGCTTTCTGTAATTCCCTGTAACGCCAGAATTTACATCGTCAAGTGGTATTTGACTGTAACCAGTATATACGTTATCCTCTCTGTCGAGGGTTTATGTAATATTTACATAAACCCTATTGTACTCATGACACTTCGTAGAAACAGATTTAATTACGAATTGCTACTATTGTAGACTTTTTTTTGGTAATACAAAGATACTAATCGCTTTCATGAGCGGTTGTAAGCCACCAATCCGAGCCAAATTTAGGTAGTTTTGTTACTTTAGACGTACGCTTAGTAGGATATTGTACTGTCCGTAAGTACAACGACTCTTAGTATTTTCTTGCATTTGTTTTATCCGAAAACTTTCCATAGTAAATAAAATATTTTTTAAAGGATTTTAGACGCGGTAAAATCCTTTAAAATGTATTTTATTTAAAAACTCGTATTATTTTTATAGAAACGGGCTTAATTGGTTAAATTAATTGGTATTGGTTTAACAGAGCATAGATAATGAATATAATATAAACCTTAAGAAACTTACCTGTTTATTATGGAAGTCCTTTTTATAATAAAACATTTGATATTCCATCTGATAACCATAAATATTTATAATGCATTAAAACTACCGGATGGAATCGAAAAGTATCATACCCATTCGGTAGTTTGAAATATTCGCGTAAACAGTAAAACTTTTTCTCTGCAAATTTAGTCAGTAAATATTTCATAACACAGGTAAACACAAAATTTGACTTTGATTTCAAAGCATTAAAAATCAATTCTCTAGGTCGTAATTAGACGAAAAAAATGGCATTAAAAAGTTTGAATATTAATAAAATAAAAAATTACTTTTAAATTACGTTATTAGAATTAATAAAATAAAAAAGTAGGAAATGTATTAATGTATTAAAAAAATTAAAATTTATGAAAAATTCAAAATTGGGTATTTTTACTACAACTATTACGAAAGCAAACTTCATAACTAAAAAAATATTTTCTTTTCGTTTTTGATGATAACTAAGCAGAAAATCATAAAGTAAACTTTAGGACAAAGAACGAAAATTTTTTGTAGAGTCGTGCAATGCTTTAATTCTCTTCTGTATCCCTCCTGTAACATCAGATTTAACATCTCTAAGTGGTATTTGATTGTAATCGGTATATACGTGGTCCTCTGTTGAGGGTTTATGTAAATACACCCCTATCGTAGTCATGACACTCCGTACAAACGGATTAAATTACAAACAACGACTGTCGAATAGTACTTCGTTGGTTTGGAGTACGGGCATTACGGAAGCAATGAAATGGTGAAGCCTTGCCTTCAAAGTTAACTCAGTCATTGAAAGGATGAAAAATCTGACATTCTTCTTTATAAAATATTTGATAACAATAACGTTTTGTAAAAAATAGAACCGACTTCCTCACTCTAAAAAGTAGAAAATTACTTTTATTTCATTTTTGTTTAAATCTATACAAAGTCGGTGCCTTTATCTATTTACAATTTAACAAGATTTTGCATCGACTTTGTATTTAGATTTCAACAAAAATGAAATAAAAGTTATTTTCTACTTTTTAGAGCGAGGAAGTCGGTTCTATTTTTGGCAAACATTTTTTTTTACTTATTCATACTTACATAGTTAAAAGCAACAGATTATATATGTATGTAATATCTGAATTGTAATAATAATACATAAATAAAATATTTTGCTACAGGCTGGAAGAGAGTCCACATTCTCCAGTGCTCGCTCGTTGAAGGTAGCCAAGACACCAAAACCGTCGGCTTCTGGGGCGAAAAACAAATCGGCGACGAAGGTGACTTATTTATTTATACACCAACAATAAATACATAGAACGTTTGTGATAGACATTTTATATATGTCCAAGCATCTATCCATTATAGGCATATACCACAATTGTCGGAGGGGGAAGAATTCTTTACTTCATAAATTTTTAAAGATAAATATTAATTTAGCTTAGCTTAGATTTCCTCTGTGTGTTCTAAGCTATCCTATGTTGTTAATATATCCTAATAAGATCAGTCTATTTGGATGATAAATTAACAAATATCAAAAACCAAATATCCAAAAAATTATAAAACCACACTTTCTTTTGTATTTATTAAATTATAATAAAAATACTTTCTTTTATATATTTCTTAGCACCTATTTTAAAATGATAAAATTATAATTATTGAATTATTTTCTCATGTTACGTTTTAGATTAAAGACATTAAATTGCACACGGAGCCGAAACAATACTGTATCGAGTAAGTTTGTTTGTGTTTTTATTCATTTGTTTTTTTCTAAATACACTAAGTATTATGATAAATTTGTTTTTTTTTTTGCGCAGAGTTATTGCGCCCAATGGCTGGCCCTTGACCCTACAGCAATGGACCAGAGTGGACGAGGTCCGCAATTCGCAGGAGATGGCCAAAGTGGACCAAACACCCAAGAAACCTACGAAGGAGAAGGTTACATGCATAATTTTTTAGGGTTTAAAAATTTTAACCGTATTTATAAGCATTGCCAAGAGCCAAGCCGTGGCTAAGCTCGCACCGGCGAAATTACCACCTCCCCACCATAAGACCAGAAGAAGCAGTATTGCACTGTGTTTCGTACGGTGAGCGGGCCCTATATTCCTACCCCATTCCTTTCCTTTCCTCTTCTAGTCTTTTCCAACTTCCTATGATTAATGCTCTCCTTATTCCTGTACCTGCGACGCTTTGATGTTGTCGAGTCCTGGCCTGGAAAATCTGTTTGTCAAAAATCTTGTGAAAAAGTTTTGATTTTCGCCCAAATTGGCTTCGAGTATTAATTTTATGTTTCTCACAGTTGAGGATCTTGCTCTAGACACCTACATAATTTCGTTCCCTGTATAGGAATGTATTAATTAATTAATATACATAACATAATTTAAAATAATTTGCGGATAACTGTAAGCCTCAATGGCTTGGCAATGATTTTGCGGTCACTATAAAGTTTGTCATAGTTTTGTTGACAATTTACTTGGTTTTACATTGCCTAAAAACTTTAAAGGTTTTATATCAGGGTTTTTATAGGGAGGGTCGGCAAAGGAAAAGGAGAAACCTGCTCCTGTGACGATGCACCAGCCACAACCTGGTGATGCATACGTGGAACTGGAGTGTTCTTTGGCCATTGGGGGTGGCTCCGTGGCCAGGCGTGATGATGACAGGGATCTGGAGTTCGCTGCGGCAAGGAAGGCTTGGGATGCGAAGGACGTGGGAAGGAATTTGAGAGGAGCGCAGATTAGGTAAGTGTCAGTAATCTTGCACTGAATAATGTATTTATTTAATAATGTAACATTTGATCTGCCTTACTCTTAATTACGTTTTTAATATGTTGAGTAACATTTGTATTTTTTTTCTGGTTTGATTAAATTAGGTATGGTTTTTTTTAGCAGAGTTTGTTTTAATGAAGTATTTGCATCTCAAAACGATTTACACTATCTATAATAGATGATTTAAGTATTTCTTTACAATGTATATTAACTCTTTTTCATTCTTCAGAAAAGAGTTTAGAGCGGAATTTCTGGAAGCTCTACCTGTACCTCCTTCAGAAAGTGCCATGTCGATGCAAGAGGTATCGAATAAATTGTATTTTATCTCATTTGCCTCGCCTCCTTAGCAATAGAGTATCTCTTCGATAAATACATCGTATTAGCGCTATAGGTAACAGTTAGAGTTTGATTACTAGTGGAAACGTGAAGAAAATAATAGTTGACTCCTTGCCCCTTTAGAATTTCAAGAAAGGGGACAACAACTTACTACTGAAAAAACTTTCAATCTGCATTTTTACGTAATGGAAGTAATGATTTCTTTACTCATTTTTTATGACAAATTTAAAAATAGGTGTCATAGGTAAAACTTATAACGGTTTTAAAATTATTCTTTCCATTCACTCAGGAATCATTAGCATTATTTTATGCTAGTGGACTATAAATAAACAAAAAAATCACTAGGAATCAAATCTGACTAGCACGTAAAGTCACTTGGACAGAATTTCGCTTTGATTTTGTATATGTCACATACAAAATTATTACCCAGTTGTATTGTCGATCGAAGGTTTTTTGTCTTAGTCGTTTGTGTTATTTGGACAAATAAAGAGTTTTAAATATAAATAAAATTATTTTTTTTAGAAACTCAAAGTAAGTCTTTGGGATTTTAAGATTAAGTAATCACATTCAATCCGACTTATATTAAAAATGTAATAGATTGTCCGAAAGAAGCAGGATTTTAATAATTATATTGTTTTCAGGAACTTTTCCCTGAAGAAGGCGAAGGGGAACAGAAAAGTCTGTATATTTTTAATATTAATCTTAAGTCACAACTTAAAAATTTTGCACCGAAATTATTTTTAAAACAAGACTTCCAATCTTAAAATGAAGATGCGATACAATAGACATTTCCATTAAACGTTGTATTGCTTTTTTGTTCAATCTTTTTAATAAGAACATCGCTAAAATTAAATTGCAATCGTTATTACGGACAGTCCAATAAACAAAATTAAAAAAAAATTATGGCGCATTACGGTTGCAAATTTTTAATCATTTGAAATGAGACGACGCGTTGTAAGAATTGATTGTTATATGTGATGATGGTTATTCCTTCGCCGTTATCGGCTACAATAACTGGTTAACCCCGTAAAACTAGCTGTTCAGCGCGGCTTCGCTTTCATAGCATAATGTTATATAGCCTTAAATATAGTCTATGTTACTCGTGGATAATGTAGCTTTCGAATGGTGACAGAATTCTTAGTTTAGTTTTGGAGCCTATTCATTACAAACACAAAGAAAGTTTTGCTCTTTATAATATTAGTGAAGATTATTTATTTTTAACGTATGTGACATTTTTGTAGAGGAACCAGAAAACCAGCAACAACAAGGCCCCACGCCGGCGACAGAAAGTGGCGGTGAGTATGTTACATACAGTTGAAATGAAATGAAAATATACTTTATTTAAATCGATTAAAAATAATAAATGAAACAATAGGCAACAACAGTTGTCAGTTGATCGGCAGAAAATCAATTAGGAAATCTATCAAATCTATGATTTGTTTCTTTTTTATAATATGTTTTCATCTGTAGTGCTCAAAAAATTGCTGAGTTTTAACACCGCAATTAACATGCAAGATTCTCATTGTATTTATATGTAAAATTGTATAAGCTATAGGATACAAGTATCACAAATCCACAAAATAGGTGAATTTGTGATCCCTATATCCTATAGCTTATACAATTATGTGGAGCAAAAACTCAAAAAATTAGATGTTTTTCTGTTTTCAATACATTATATAACAGTAGAGCTAGAAGCAGAGGAAGAGAGTGAAGAAGAGTCAACATATCTATCAATGCCGGAACAGCTGAAGGACAAGTTTGTTCCTCTCAACTTCGTGCCGCTCTGCACCAAAGAGAGGATCGAGGAGGAGAGGTACCTGATCCCGTGCAAAATATCTCATAACTTTAGTTTTAACTAGCTGTTCCGCGCGGTTTCGCTCCCGTAGTATGTGATACCTATAATATAGCCTATGTTACTCGTGGGTAATGTAGCTTTTGAATGGTGGAATAATTTTTAAAATCGGTTTAGTAGTCTTTGAAACATTTCATACAAACAAATAAACAAGGTTTAAAGGTTGCCTTTCGTATTTTCCCTGAAATGTTAGTTTTAGAAGAGGCATTAGTCATGAAATATAAAATTTACTTAATGTTCTTAAATTATTATGTTAGGAATCGCTTATGTACTGTAAAGAGATCTTAAATTTGTTAAGCGATTTCTCAATCGATTTACCTACCAATAATCTTTACTTTCCTTTTGCGTAACAATCTTGACGTTTTAAAAAACGCACCTTTCAATGATAAAGCGAGAAAAAATTGTTTGTTTGATAATGCACTAACTTTCGAAATTACTGCATCAATTTGAAAAAATATTTGATTATGATAGGCATATAAGCATATAGACTACGCAGCTACGCGGCGCACAGTTAGTCTTATAAACCATTCCGCAATTATCAATCCTAAATGATGCATTGATTATAACAGCTGTATAATACTGATGAGATATCTTTCCTGCAGCATCCTCATAACTCCGGAGTTGGCAGAAACGGCTAAAGTGGACCGCCAAGCTGGCATCGACGCAGCCCTGGAGCGCATGCGCGAACTGCAGTTCTATAATGAAGTGTATGTCCTGGGCAGGCAGAAGAGAAGAGGGCAACTGCTGGAAAGGCTGTTTGTTGGTAAGTTCTTATGTAGAAGCAGTCAGAAAGGTCTAGTTCTGGGCACGTAGAAGAAATGTGGACAATAGCTTCTTCCTGGTATGTTATCTATGATTGCATGCAAGTTCTGGGCATTGGCGACGTTGGAGCGCATGCGCCATCTACAGTTGTATAAAGAGGTATATGACCTGGATAGGCAGAAGACACAGTGAGAACTGTTGAAGTATTTTTGTTGGTAAGATCATTTTTAACAGCAGACAGGAAGGATTATGTTCTGGGCATGTAGAAGAAATGGGGACAAATGTTTCAAAGCTACATAGAGGTGTATGTGTTGGACAGGTAAAACATAAAAGAACAACTGTTGTAGATACTGTCTATATCAAACTCGTTTTTAAGGGCAATTATTTTTCTAAGCGGTTGACCCTTAGAAAAATAATTACTAAAAATACTTTTGTAGAGTCTTAATAACAATTCCTTGTAAACTTTTACTGCAATATTGACGTGATCGAAAAAAACAGTAGGGGATAACTAATGAAGCCGCTTTACAGCTTCGAGGCTTAAGTAAGGAAATATTTTTTAAATATAATATGTAAAAATTCCAACAGATTCTCAGTGGAACCCTGAATTGGCTGAAGTATTGGAAGAGAGAGATGACGCGATTGCGCAAGAGGCCCTGAATCGAACCCTCTCTGCAAATAAGAAGAAACAAGAAGCGAAGAAGAAGTAGAAAGAAATAGTTAAAGAATATTTGTTTTAATACTTTAAGAATATTGGTTGTTTGTAAGAAGAAGCAGTTTTGGTTTAAGATAATATTGTGGATGAGAATATCACGTAAGAAGAAAAGAGTTTATTTTATCACGATTCCTCTGTCATTCGTAAAATATTCATAAATTAAAAATATATACCTATATTTTATAAAAGGACTTTGTGATCAATTGGAATCGCTTTAAAAATCTCAAACCACAAAAATAATAATTAATAAGTTCCCACTAGTCACTAAAGAAAAATCGACTCAACAATTTAAACAGTTTAATGTAAACACAGGAGTATTTCCATTCCATTCTTCTCCCGTCCTGTTCTAGTCTTCTCCCTACTTCCTATCATTAATACTCTCCCTCCTTCCTTCAATAAAGGCATCTGCGACACTTCATGTTGTACATGTTCATGGGCTGCGGTCAGTCACTTAATATCAGGTGAACCGCATGCTCCGCTTACCAGCTAACAAAAAAACATCAAAGTTTAAACTGCAATTGATGTTATGGAGCTAAGTGTGGACATTCTAAGCGAAGTTTTACAGATGGCCTTGCCAAATTAGCATTCATTTTATTTCGTGCACAATTCCACAAAATCTTATTAGATTTGTGCATAAAACAAACGCAAACTAATTACTTGCAGGGCGATAAAATTCAACTCATTCGAGTGCCTTCATTCGGCAAATTTGCTATTTCTCTGGTGTTTGCGAAATAATTCTGTTTTATAAAATATGCAAAGAGAAAATTTTCTGTAGAACATTGTTAGGACTGGCGTCCATACAAGCGATGATATTTTAGCGTTTCAGTTTGAGAACGGAATTTTAAATGCTTTAGGCTGGTTTTGGCAAGCTTCTGAACAACTCGGTGGTCACCGCCGCACATAAACATTTGAAGCTAGATGTTTCAAGAATTTTTTGCTTAAAGATGGAGTATAAAGCAACTACGGAAAAAAATAAAGCCTTTCTTTATTTTTTTGGAATGAAAATATAACTGAAATATAAACTTTATCTTCCCAATAATTCTCTCACAAATTTTGTGTAAAAATAACAACACAATGAACATACATTTTTTTGTCCCGAAAAAGATATGGGAATACGACATAATTCGACACTATACAGAAATTGTTTTTTTATGATTTTTTTTACTTTAAAAATATCTTTTCTTGAACTGGAACATAACCTTTCTTTAACTGTTCACTCATTCATTATTTCTTACTTGCTGTAATATTTAACTTAACCCAGTTGCTGAAGAAGCCACTCGCTTAATTCGCGTTTTGCCCTTTAAACAAAAATAAACGAACCGATTTCAAATTTTAAATCTTTTAACGAAACAACAGCTTCTATTTCTTATTTTTTATATTTTGTAGAAAATTTCACAAAGCATTATATCATACATTTTAAAAAATATAGTAGACAACATAGTAAATAGTAAATACATAGGTAATAAATGAAATACTTTTTATGTGAATGAAATACTTTTATACCATTGTTACCATCGCATCGTGATCACGCTCGCTGTCAAATGTTAAAAACTCCGTGTTAATAATATCGAATGTAAAAAATAACGCGTTTAAAATAAATAAACAAATATAATTAATAACGTATCCTATTAATATTATAATTGTGAAAGTTTAGATGTATGTAACTACGGATCGGATTTTTATAAAATTTTGTATACGGGTAGGTTGCAGGACATTATATCATTAGGTGATAGGACAAACTTTATTGATCTACCTATAGATTCTGAATTAAACGCGTTTGAATAACATGTTGAGCGTAAGATATTACAATAAAATACATTTTTTTACTAAACTTCATATACTTTGCTAAAAACTATTTTTTATTTAAATATCTGGACTGGTTTTAAAATACGGACAATATAAAATATTTGCTTTCAAAATCGAATTTTGATTCCATTTTTATGAGAAGTTCTGTTATAGAGGGCTGGCTAATAAAACTTTTTAGACTTCATCATCATAGATAGCGATATAATATAGCTTAAAATTGTATACATAACTATATTTTACCAGTATGGTAGATGGTTTAGTGTTTTTATGCGTATTGATAGATACATACGCCCTGGCCCTAAACCATTATAGGAAATGGTCATTAGGTCTGTAATTATGATCCAAAAATGCATAATATAATCACAGTGTTAAAAACATACTGTGGTTGCACGATTTTTGACCTTTTCAAAAAAGCCTCAGGGCTGTTTCAAATTTTGTATACACTGGGAAGTAAAAATCATGACTCTTGAAATAGGGAGTGTGTTTATATGTCCCATTATAAAAAAAAAATCAGCCTTTTATTCTCTAATCTATGAATCGGGAATATTAAATGGCGAATATGACTCAAATATATATTTTTTTTGTATAAGAAATAGCTGATCTTCGTGGCATCGCTTTCGTAGCATAATGTTATAAAAATAGCCTATGTTACTCGTGGATAATGTAGCTTTCGAATGGTGGAAATGGAATAAATTCAAAAAGTGGAACGAATAGAAAGAATTTTTAAAATTGGTCCAGTAGTTTTTGAGCCTGTTCATTACAACCAAACAAATAAACAAAGTTTCCTCTTTATAATATTAGTGTAGATTAAAGAATTCTAGCTATCTGTTACAAAGATGCACAGGATAGAGAATATCATAAAGCTTTATTCGATATGACTGATCTGTAGCCATTTTGCGGCGTCGTAGAGTATTTGCATTTAAACAGATATGTCGTTGCATTTTGATGTTAGATTTGAATGAATTTTCAGCTATAAACAGATTTATGAGTTAAAATCATGGAATCCATCGATTTTACGCAGATCTAGCCTTAATATGATAACTTTCTCTCAACATACATATTGTGTTATTTACCGTTTCTTACACTCGAGTTTAATTATGTTGAAGGAATAGAAAAAACGCATCAAGTCTGTATCGTTGTATTATTTAACAGCGAGCAAGCAGAGCATGCGGTTCACCTGATGTTAAGTGACTGACCGTAGCCCATGAACATCTACAACAGCAAAGTGTCACAGGTGCCTTACTGGCTTGAAGGGAGTGAAGGGGATACGAAGAGGATTAATAATGGGAAATTGAGAGAGGAATAAAACAGGATGGGAATACTAATAATGTGCAATAATTCTTCACGCCGATATTTTTAATAACAAAAATAAGGACATAAAAAAAACATTGTGCAATGTATTGTATTTCTGGAATGGGGAATAACTCATATACCATGGTCATTTAAAGACGCTGGTATTCTACCACATCTGTATATTAATCTATGTCCTGCAATACCCAGTTATTGCACTAGCTCATTCAGTTCTCAAAGACTATTGAGGAAGCCCGCAGAGGCGTCGAGCGTGTCAGAATATTTGATCGGCTCTTGATAGACGCCGATTATGAATTTCAGAGCCAATTTTGTTAGTGATATGGCAATGTGCCACGTATGTTTGAAAACTTTACTGCATTGTGCTGCGACGGCTCGACGGAATAAATCAAATTTCAAATTCAAAATTTATTTCACAATGGACTCGTAAAATATTCAAATCGAAAGTGCTTTTAACGTCCTATATGTGAATAAATAAGCGCTTGATGGACATAAAAATTATGTATTACATGAAACAAAATATTTCATAACCATTGTCATATTTGAAGTCCCGTGACCATTAGGGATATATAATCCGTTTCATTGATGTGTATTATAAGGTCATAAGAAGACAATTAGTTTTTCTATTCTTGCCAGACCAAGCCATTTTTTCACTTATCTTCAGGGAATCAAACCTTGGACCGCTTGATTGTATCGCTACTACTGAACCAGCGAGACAGCCAAAGGCGGTAAGCAATAAGGACTTGAAATTAATATCCATGCTTAATCCCTTAGAAAATAGAGGCCAGGATCAGTCAATGGTTTTTCAATAGTTCAATTATAAGTCAGTCCCATGATAAAAGTAAATAAAGTTGACTTGTCACAGTTGAGATAGCTCCTGGCTTAAATCTGTTAATAGGACATAATCATACATTGTCATTATATACCTCTAGTAAATAAAAATAGATAAATCACCACCCAGACAGAAGAACATCACAATTTTCATCACATCATAATTTTCTACTCGTGGGAATTGAACCAACACTGTTTAGCGCAATACTGGTATAACCACTGCGCCAATGGAGTCGTCAAAAATTTACTACTCTACCAGTAATATTGATTAAAGTCAAAGTCAAAGTCAAAACGTTTGTTTTCCAAATTGGCTTCTTTCTAGGCACTTTTAGAACGTCATATACTAATATTATATATTTTTTTTATTTACAAATTTTGATTATAAATCTTCAAAAAGTTAAAAGCTTTGTAACGTGATAAGCAGTGGATAACGTCGATAACTTGAGCTAATGGCTCCTCTACTAATGAATTTTCTCAATCATCGCTAAATGGCACTTCGCTCTCACTCCACTCTCTCTCCGCGTTTAATGTTCTTTATTGACGAGTATTGACACTTTATTGTGATTAAACGCTTTTATTGAATACATTTTATTTTTATAGCTTCATTTTACTATAAAATTACTAGGCTTTGCCCACGGATTTGTTTGCAGATTTATTCTGACTTACTTGATAGTTATCGTTTTATTTTAGCCAATTGACGCAAAAATATATTAAATTGTGTTATTTTGATCAATTAGCTATATAAGACAGGAAAACATGACATACATCCATCGTCCCAAATTTTCGCATTTATAATATTAGTATGATATTATTAATGTTTCATTTACGATTAGATTAGATTAAATAATAAGAACCCTGCTTTACAAGGTCGTGAAGTATAAGTCAGTTTTTTTAAGGACAAGAAATTGAATACATACATTTTACCTTACGTGAAAAATCGATGTAGCGTAACGTTTCCAAAAAGTTTTTTTATGTTATGTTACAGCAGGTAATAGAGGCATGCGGTTCACCTGATGTTAAGTGACTGACCGCAGCCCATGAACATCTACAACAGCAAAGTGTCGCAGATTCCTTGCCTTTTAGAAATGCACCTCAGACCTTGCAGATACTCAACACTTAATTTATACTTTGTAATACTAACTTTAATCAATCGTTTAACGTTATTGAAATCGGATTTAAATTTCTTCTTTGACTGCATTTTCAAAGAATCTCAAAAACATTAATTACTATTGACTTCTTTGATCAATTTTAGTTTTAATTACTGAAAACCAGTCGCAATCTACACTTATATTATAAACAGGAAAGATTTGTATTTTTGTTCGTTTGTTTAAATTTAATAGGCTCTGAGACGATTGAACCGATTTGATTTTTTACCACTGGAAACCTACATTATCTATGATAGATATAGACTATAGAACATTATGTTACGGGAGCAAAGCCTTCTTACTTTGCTTTTAAAACGCAGGTGAAACTGCGGAGCACAAATCTTAATATAATCGTTATACTATTTTATTTCTATGCAAAAATCTTTTTTTTCTCTCTCTCTTTCGTTTACTGTAGTTTGTTGCTTCTATCTATGCATAACTTTTCCTACGACCAAAGTTGCCTAGTAGAGACCGCCTGTTGTGCAAATGCCTATCCTTAAGTTGTTTTACTGTATCTTTTCTATTTTTTGCACCAATAAAGATTTATCTATCTATCTATCTAAATCTTTCAACTTATTACAAGTTCCTTTCACAATACTAGTTCAAAAAGGGACAAAATAAAAACTCCAAAGTTAACATACCAATTAATAACATTCTAAAATTCTACCCCAAGCTAAACCGCTTCATCTTGAAGCAACAAGACCTGGCCAATTTCTCTTGAAAATATGAAACGCGGCAATTTATTTTTATCACAAAGCCGGTGAAAAACATTTCCAACACGCTTGTCATTGTTAACTTGTTAAGAGTAACGAAGTGGCGGGAAATGGTGGGGATTAAGAAGTTTGCATTGACAAGCCTTTTAGAGTAATTGAAAGAGACTGTTGACTATGAATAAGTTTTGTGAGTATTGGTTTTTAAGTGTCAACTCGTCTTATGGCCGTTTTCAATAATGTACCAAATTATGGATAGATGTCAGATTATATGACGTTAGATAAACAAAAGTCATAGCAAAGGCTATCTGTCGATAGGATATTGAAGTCAAAGTAAGTGCAAATAGATAGATTTGTCTGACTTTAGCAACGGCCATTTTCAATAATGTATCAACGATTATGGATAGATTGTTATGTCAAATTATATGACAATAGATATACAAAAGTCATATCAAAGGCTATCCGTCGATAGGATATTGGAATCAAAGTAAGTGCAAATAGATAGATTTCTGTCTTTAGTAAGCAAAACAAGGGATAGATAGAATGTTGAAAAGGTTATAGGTTAAGTTTTATGTTCAGCAATGAAAACGCGATCTCAATGAAGTCGTTAAAAATGATATCGGCATCTCATATCATAACGTCAATATGCAAGCCTTTGTTCGTCCTTAGAAAAGCTGACTACATCCTTACTCCTTCATAATATTATAAATGCGAAAATAGCTCTCTCTCTCGTCTGCGTGCCTGTATCTTCTTCACTACTGAACCGATTTGGATGAAATTTGTTTAGATTGTTTGAAAAGAGAAAAAACATAGGATAATTTTTATATGCTACGTTATTTTTAACTGAAACTACATATTATTGACTGAAATACAATTTATGCCGGAAATCCCACGAGAGCGCGAGATATATACGAGTAAAACCGCGCGATATTTTTATTTTATATTTTATTTTATACACAGCTAGTTATTATTAATATATTTAAGTAATTATATAAAAAAATTAATGATATTTCTTATATGTGAACAGCAAAACAGTGTGAAATAGTTATAGTATATAGCTATAGAATAGTATAGCAAAGGATAAACCTCCTGTGAGCACGTTCGCAACAAATATCGGCTATTTGTCAAGGGCACAGGGGAATTACAGCAATATTACACCCTCCTTCGGTTGCATTTCATCAATCACGGTTCAGCAATATCGTGTGTTTAGCAGGTAATTGACCGAGTGAGAGTTCTCACAGTTGAAATCGCTTAGTGTTTGTTTGTATGAAAAAGTCCGACGATAACTGGAGTATCGTGTATCCGTATGATAAAATTTCGTAAACGAAAAGTTTAGACACAAGAAAATGTTGAGATGTAAGATAAGCGATATTCGAAGGGGGGAGGCTTGGAGGGGGGGTGGCAAAAAAGTTTTCATATTAATATAGCCAAGTGTGGTATCAAATGAAAGGTCTTGATTTATACATTACAACGAGAGGTCTAGCTTGGCCACTATATTTACAACCTTTATTCTATTCAAATGACGCTTCTTAAATTTAATTATTTAAGAACAAAAAACAATTTCTTTTATATACAGCCTTATAAACCTTATACTGCCTTCATAAGCAGATCACTATAAAGAAAATAAAAATAATAAGTTGTTTGTTTTCTCACACTTAATAAGACATACATTTTGATTCCTTATCTGAAATAAAGTGTGAGACTGGTGCCTAATATAGACAAACTAGCTGCGCCCCAGGGCTTCGATCCCGTGGGAATATCGAAATGATATATAGCCTATAGCCTTCCTCGATAAATGGGCTATCTAACACTAAAAAATTTTTCGAATCGGATCAGTAGATCCTGAGATTAACGCGTTCAAACAAACAAACTCTTCAGCTTTATAATATTATAGTATAGATTATGAGAAACAATTTTCCAGTTTAGCCAAAGAAACTAAACAATATTAGTATACCTAAGGATGCAAGCAAAGACGCAATTAACAGCTAGTTCAGCAATAGTTTTGCGTCGTAACGTTCACAACAAATATCGGCTATTTGTCAAGGGCACGAGGAATTACGGGCACGTTATACCCGTCTCATTCGGTGGTGTGTTACATCGATCACGGTTGAGCAATATTGGGTTAACGAGGTATGGGGTGAAGAAGAAAATTACGTATAAGACAATGTGATCTTTTATGGATTTAGTTATAAGCTCCAAATATACTGTTTTAACGAGAAAAGGAAGTTAATAACTTATTTTGTATGAAAAAGGAGGATTAAACTATAAGACTCACTTTTTCTACTTATACTGTTTTTTTGTTACAACAGGCAAAAGGAACATTCAGTTGACCTAATGTTAAGTGACTGATCGAAGCCTCTGAACATATACAGCATAAAAGTGCCGCAGATGTACGAAACACTGTTCGACACTGCTTCACGCTGATTTTCTTCTGTTGGTTTTCACTTGTGCGAGCTTAGCACAATCGTGTAATGCTCGGCTTCATTCCTTTATTACTGAAGATGTTATGCAGCAGATTTAACCTCTATATCAAAATGGGGTATCGTGATTGTATTGACAAGTTTATTGCTAACTATATTTAATTCCGAGTGGAAATCTTATTTTTAGGATTAGAAAAAAAATGACTGTTTTAAACCCACATAGTAAACCTTTAGACGTCTATATTAGATCTAGCTTTTTACAAATATATTTTAACCCTTAGTCCTGTATGGCTCGACTGAGCAGATTACATAATTTATCTTATATTAATAGGCTTAAAATATTTATAAAAAATAAGAAAAATGAAGGTTCTCGAAGTTTCGAAGCGTTAAACAATAAGTTTAGCAAACAATAGTAAGCCTTTGTCACAATAAGCACGTTACTACACTTCTTATGGAAACTGTGATGTTTATTTAAATATTGTAGGGCTGACAATTTTCCACTTATTTATGCACCGACTCGGTTTCTTACAAATTGTTGACAATTTTTGATTAGTTTTTACACGACCGACTTGGATTCTTGTAAAATTGACTACAGTGTCTTGTCTTTTGGTAGGCTTGACATTGGATATGAAATTTTTTATTAGTAGGACACAGGTGTTAGAAACTCTTAAACCACCTATCTTCTTCCTATTTAATGGCTGATTTATTTTTTTTTTAATTTTAATAGCCGCGCGTATCAGTCGTGGATAAAATCCAATACCTAGCTAATTTTGCAAATACCATCTTCGTGGAAATAAGTGGCTCGCTCCAAGCTAGACCTCGTGTTGTAAAGTATAAATCAAGGCTTTCCATTTGATATCACACTCAGCTATATTCACAATAATGAAAATTCTTAACGTAATATTCACATATACTGTAAATCTCTGAATGTATCTGTTTATGTTAACATTCATATCCGATTCTGGTGTTTTATGAATTCTTTCGGAGTTACACCATAATAATTTTTGATTGACTTACACCGGTCTCTCTTAACATTGACTTATATCGGACATCCACAATAACATATACATTTAGTCCCCTCACACTTCGCAACTTAAAATATTAATGATTTCCACCTATAATTGCACTGACCCCCGTTATTTAATGGGTTTTACCCAGATATGGCCAGGTTTCCCTTTCTAGGTTAAACCTGGTTACGCCCATACATTTTTTATATAAAGACTGGAAAAATGACCGATTCAAAAAATTACTATAACGGATTATGATGTGTTTTTTAGTTAATAGTTATTCGAGAGGAAGGTTTATGAATGAATGAAATGATTAATGAAAGTAACTTTATTTCATGCACAAAAATAAAGGAATTAAAACACAGAAATAAAAGAAAAACAATAGGCGGTTTATATGTATATAACATGCATAGTATAGCACGTGGCAAGCCGTTGCGGGTCGCTACTAAAGTATAAACAAAAATAATATCTATTCATTAGGAAAACACAGTATACTGATTAGGAAAACATAGTCCTTCGTTGAATTTCTAGTTTAGAAAGTTTTTTTTTTAGTATCTTAATAGGAATGAAATATTGGAAACTTTAACCATAACTACACGCAGACAAAGCCACAGTACACAGCTAATTCAAGTAAAATAATTAATTCTGTCATCCTTATTCCAGACAATGGCTGTTCAGTTACTGCGACAAGGGTTCAGCACAATGCGAGCAGGCGGCGGATGGAACCGTGTCACATTATTGATGTGTAATGAATAGGTGTTCTACATACATTAAGGCCTGACTTGAATTTTAGTTCCAAAGCTTGTTTCACAATGTTCAATAATATGCAAGGAAGTAATTTCATATGAAAGAAATGAAAGAAATAGTTTGACCAGATTGGCGCAATGGATCTGGCAATAGATTGCGCGGGAAGGTGTGGGTTCGATGCTTACGAGTAGAAAATTATGATGTGATGAACATTGTAATTTTCTACTGTCTGGGTGTTCATTGATCTTTAGTAGGTAGGTATTTATAAAAGAAATGTTTATGTATGTCTATCAGTTATATATATATATATATATATATATTATTTTTTGTGTCATATTTTTTTAAATCGTAAAACTATGGTAAATTCATGTTTTTTTTCATAGTAACCTCATTTAGAACTATAAATTCTTATCAGCCCTGAATGCAAAATTAAAAAATGTTATTGAAGATTGAGACTACGATATATTTTTAATACATTTTTAGATTATAACTATTCCTAACCTTTGCTCCCGTACCATAATGTTATTTAAATAGCCTATGACCTATGTTACTCGTGGATAATGTAGCTTTCGAATGACGAAATAATTTTTAAAATCGGTCTAGTAGTTTTTACTCATTACAAACAAACAAAGTTTTCATCTTTATAGTATTACGGCCGTTTTCAATATTCTATCTATCCTTTGTTCTGCTTACTAATGTTAGACAAATCGTCGCAATCCTCGAACAATGACGGATCTGATATTTAGCAACTTTACAGGAGAGCACTTTAAAGTTTTGTAACTAAGTTTTTTGTGATATTTTGAAAACGGCTCATTCAATTTTCTTCAAAATTTCGTTGATAACTATACATATAGACTTCTTTTATATGGCATAAACTATATATTTCTAATATTGCCACATTTTGTAAAAAATCACATGCGTCGATATTCTATGGACACTATAGTGACGTATAATCAAATGCGACGTTATTATACGGACTATCTCTACCAAATATGTGACGTATAGTAGTTACCGTCGATTTTTTAGGAATATGTAATTGAAATTTTGTGACGGATTTTAAATTACCGATTAGAAATACAAAAATAAACCAATTTTAGCAAGTTCTACTTATTATAATAGCACACTTAGTATAATAGTTTTATAAATTTTAAATAAAATATAAAAATAGCCACGTTTTAATTATGTAATCACACACAATTACGTCGACAATTCGGTCATTTAGTCAGGTACTATAATTTTTGCTTAAAGCTTTATAAATGTTATATAAATAAACATATAAGTATTGAGATCAGTTATCTTTGTAAAAATTATGATGAATTATCAACACAAAATATTAAACAGCCTCTTTTTACAAAATTAATTAATCACACACACAGTTACGTCAAGAATTCAGTAATTTATATAAAATAGTTCTTGCTTATAGCTTTATAAGCGTAATATAAAAAGAACTAATAACTATATAAAAAAAATGTTTGGGCAACTGGCGACCTTGTTAGCACCATGTTTTGCGATACTCTCGTCTCATACAATATAACAATAACCTTTTTTGGTAATCGCATCAAAAATTGTAAAATTATAGCAAGACAGTTTGCATTTATAATAAATAACACTTATTTGGCCATGGGGACAAGAAAACCCTTTTTGAAAATCAAAAGTTGCACATAAAATTGTACCATTTGACTGGCTTGCATCAGTCTTGTCAAGTTGTTTAAGATATTTAGCAGTGGTTTTGTTTGCTTGATGTTCTTCATAGCTTGCTATTAAACTTTCAGTTTTATTTTCATTGTTTTTGAATATATAACATTGGTCCATCTCCAAAAACATCCTGTGAAAAGTTGAATCAAAGTGTTCACTATGTCTGATTGACAGAGAGTTGTAGCTTTTTTCGAATATTTTTCCAATTCGGGTCACTTATTCGCGGAAACATATGCGCGATGCTCAAACTATCATGTAAATATAATCGTTTTGATAACTTTCGACAGTAGTGCGACTTAATAGGTACGAAAGAACAAACATGCGTGCACACCGATACCATCATTTCGGCATCATTTTTCGGTGTTTGCTGTGATGCCCCCTCATGTCTTCTTTGACAGATGTCCTACTATTATGTGTTTGCCAAGCAGTTCTTGTGATACGTTCAGCAATACCCAACGTGTTTAGAAATATAGTATCACATAGACTTATTTTCTCGTAGCTAGTAATAGCTCCCAAAACTTATTAAATATTTAAATACGTTCAGGATTCGAAATATGAGAAGCACATTTGAACTTACGGAGGGCCCAATTTTTTTTACTTCAACACTATCACATCTCTTTGTACAGTACGTTTTACCTTCATTTTTGGGTTTCTTCCTTCTTACATCACCCCATTGCTCACGATTTTGAGTTCTGTTTTTCCTTCTATTTCTTCTGAAGGCTTTGGGTGCTGGAAACGATTGATTGGAGTTAATGTATATAGTGTTTACCGATAAAAATTCGAACTCAACTTTATCATGTAGGCAACAAAACACATCGACACATTTGCATGTTTTTTATTGGGGATGGGAAATGGCCAACACATCCGGTGTTTGCTGTGACTCATGACTCGCAATCTTTTTCTTCTATAATATTAATGGGTGGAGAGTGACCATTAAAAACTTCGAAAATTGGTGTCAACGTCGCTGGAGAGTCAATATTCTGAACATGAGAACTTATGGAGGATGCCCATTGAAACACAGAAACTGGCGTCATTGCATCTATTGGCATGTGGGGATTTTCTCTAATGACGTCATTTGGTGGGTTCCTTGAACTATTTGTTTCAATGGAGGAGGTACTACTAAAGGGCTTTCCGCGAGGCAGAAGTGATCAAGTCTTTTTCTTCGTTTAATAAATCCTGCCACACCTCTTGCATTTTTGGATGTCAGTCATCCATCATCACTGCTTCTGTTCTATGTGGTAGTGACGACAAAAATTTTGACATCAAAAATATATAAAATTTAATTGAAAACTGTAGATTACCGGAATATATTAGCATTAAAATAAAGTACGATATTATTTTAATAATGCCGTGTGAGTTTTTTGACAAATAAATACGAAATTATTGTTCAAGTGTACGTTAAAAAGACGTATTTTTATAATTAATCCAACAAAAAAGGGCGGTTTTATAAATCAGACTGGCTACTTCCCGACGAATAGCGTCGGCTGTTCATATCCGTCTGCCTCCTGTCCGAAAAAAATTGACGGTTAATACCATACGTCTACCAAAGGTTCATAGAACAACATCGCATTATACTCTACGTCACAAAAAATAGCAGTTAATATTAAAAAGCGACATAATCACGATCGAATTAGTGGCATTATTTTGAATGTAATTATACATAAATATTACAGATATAAAAAAAAATTTAAAGTCCGAAAAACAACGACCGGTTTGCAATACCGTCGTTCTTACCTTACTGTGAAAGTGAAACATTAGATAAATACACAAAATATTATTAATTGTAAGTAATTATATTCCGAAATATTTTAATTAATACATACAAACTTACTTGATATTGTATAAATTTCGTCCACTTGAATAGTATGTTTATTACATTTATTGTTTACTAAAGCCAGTATTTGTTTTGTTATTTTTTAGGCCATAATATCCCATAGGATTTATAGGAACACAAACATATAAACACTACTGTATGCACGGGTTTGAAGTAACTAATTAATAATTTAAAAACGGCGTAATTGGATCCAAAAGCTGTTTTAGTATTTTACGATGCATACGTGTGACTTTTACGTAGAATATAGACGTATGTGACGTTTCGTCGAGTGCGCAAGGGGTGCGGGGGGCAGGGATCAGCGGCGTACACCGGCGGAGTAACCAAAACGTCGTTGTTTTGCGTAAAATTTTTAAATCCGCCAGTATTCAAATTTGTATCTTGGTTGTTTATCATAATTTGAAAAAATAAGTTTTATTTTACGATAGAGTACACTAATATAAGTAGATTTATGCAATAAAAAAAAATTCTCAAAAAGTCAAATCCGTCTTTGTTCTAAGACTGCGACGAAATCTATCTATTTGCACTTACTTTGATTTCAATCTGCTGTCGACGGATAGCTTTTGTTATGACTTTTGACAATCAAATGTCATTTGATTTGAGATTACAATCTATCCATAATCTTTGATACATTATTGAAAACGGCCGTTAGATATCTCCCGGTTATTCCACACATTCGCGACTCACTTGACATTTATCTCGTCAGCTGTTCGTACAAAAAGGCTATATTTCCACCTGCAAGGGACAGCTGATTTAATTATACAACTACGTTATGAATATCGTAAGCTATGTGGGCGTGTTTCCATTGTTCAATGGGACGGTTTTTTAAATAGGATAATATATTTTTAAGTGTATTTGTATTGATTTTAACTGTATTTCTTAATTTAATAAGAACAAGTTACAGGTTTTAGAAAAAGGTTGATTATAATTCTGTGTATGAATGTGTATACGATTTTTTATATTCTCTGGTTCCTCTATATTTATATGTCTCAAGTGGTAAAGTGCAGGTTTCACTATGCTACACGTAAAAGTTATATATAGTATATTAGAAAGACACAAACGTAGCTATTTATTTATTCATTTATTGTATTAAAACGGGTACTGGACTTTAGTTATAAATTAGAACAATCATTCTTGAATATGCTATATACAAATATGCTATGATTATTTCTAAAACTGCAGTTTCAAAATTGTATTTAATATTCTTCTTGACTATCAATTCTTCCTAATCCTTATTTAATATTGCGAAGTATATTAATAAATGCTTTAGTAACTCTGTCAGTCTGTCTATCTAAAAAACCTCTGAACCGATTAGGATGAAATTTTGTACAGAGATTGTTTGAAACCTGAGAAAAGACAATTAATAGTTCTTATATCGAAAACCCACGGAAACAAGAGACATACGTGACTAAAACCGCGAGGCACGTCTAGTTATGAATACGTTCCTTGTATAATTAGCGAGGCTTGTTATAGATGGGCGATCATTCAATTATCGCGAGACAATGGACACCAGTGTATTATATTCTAGCGGTCAATATGCAGAGTGGACACCTGCCGGTGTGTGCGGTATGGATGTGTGGGTTTACGGTTGACTGGTATAATATCGTATGTAAATATTTAGATATATGTACGCATCAATAAAAAATTTAATGAAAATAAACAACGGTTTTGTAATAGCAACAAAACTATATTTTTCTTAGGAGTGAGCTACTTTTTCTTTTTTATCAATTTTATTAATTATTTTTATATGAATTTCAAAATTTTATAAATAGCAAGAATAGAAAATTTAATTTGCCATTTCGTAGAAATTTTCGTATAAAAGTTTGATAAAGCATTTATAAATATACACTTTTTAAAGAGCCAATGAATCTATGTAATTACTTCGTATGTTACAATTTATCTCAATCTCTAAGATATGCGAGAATAATTAGACTGAATATTTCAAAATTCAATGCACCAGTAATTACACTAGCGTTCATCTTTGGAAGTAATTAGTAAAAGTATAAAATAATTTCTTCCATTAAATCTGCATGATACATTCTTACTCAAATGGAGCGTGAGTGAATCCATATAGGTTTGTATTACAGTGGGACAAGACGACGCCGGCCGTTGCATAGCCTGTGCTCGACGGTAAAACATTAAAAAAAAAGTTCACGTAAAACCTCTTTGTTGATTTTGAAGTTTAAAGAATCAAAACGTATGTTTCTAACAACAGTTCGCGACAACCTCTTTGGTGATCGGTGATTTTGACGTTCGATTTAAAAAAAATAAAAACAACGCGCCAACGCTTGTTTTTTTTTAAGTTCGTGTCCCTTTGGTGACTTTGACGTTCGATTTTTAAAATATCTCTGCACAAGGCGCCAACGTTTGTTTTATTATAAGTTTGCAGGCGTATCGTAAGTATAGTAAAAGTATACAAACTTCTGTGGCAACTTTGGCGTTCGATTTTTTTACGAAAACGTGACAATTTAAACGACATCGTAAAACTCTAAATTTAAATTCAGGCGGATTTGTACGAGTGATATATTCGCGGTTGGAAAACAAACAGCGATATTTTAATAATATTTATTCCACATTTAAATTCTGATTTGAAATATTTATCGTGTGGCGAATACTGACACTTTTAAATGAAATAGGTTTTATGCATTTATGAATTCGTTGATTTTAAATGTGATTAAATTGTTTCAATTACTGTTCCATGTGTGGGTATGGGGTAAGCGCACCTATAACGGACTTACAAAATGCGGAAGTATTGTATATTTTTTTTATTAATATTATTTTTCCATGTGCACTTTAAATTTATAAGTTAAGGTTACGTATCCAAGGCCAAGTAGTAAACCTAGTTGAAAATAAGTTGTAAGTAATAAATTGGATGTAAATATTAGTCCTGAAATAAAGACATTAAAATCTAAATTCTATTATTAACATAGAGATAGTGGCTTTACCGAAAATAATTTATCAATTCGATTTGAAGTCAAATAGGATTCGACATCGTCAAGTAGGCATAAATTCAAACTTGAAACAACATACCTCAATTCCCGTGGTAAATAAATAATGAACAATTTATCGAAGTGGCGAAAATAGGTGCGTTTACTCTAGCATGTGAGTGTGTGTGGCAAGGTTTTGTCCGTAATAGAATTAGTGATAATTAAATTAGACGCACTTGCCGTTTGTCGATTGTTTGAAAAAGTTGTGTTCATCGTTGTTCCTATTTTAAAAAAGGCTATTTCGTGTTCAGGATCTGAAGGAGGCCAAAATTGGGTATGTTACTTTATATTTTCATTGTATTGATAAATTTTTATTACAATCTTGTAATACGAGGTATAATTTATGGACATCGATCGATGAAACCTTTCTAGATTGTTTCATACATTATTAAGTCTAGATATGAAGCTATATTTCTGTTTTAAAGTCATCGATTTTTTTAATTCAGCGAACAATTCAGAGTGATTTTTAACTTAAGATTTTCTAAGAAAAGAAATAAGATAAATAGATATTATCAGCATTGTAAATTACTTAATTAAGACCCCTGAGAAATATTTTTTAATCTGTGTAAAACAGGATACTATTTCACAATATTTCTTACTCATACGATTATAGTGGGCAACCCTACTGATCTATATGCAGTTTTACCGTAATTTCCCGCAATGGTAGTGATGATACGGTCTATTACTGTCTCATAATAATGATACAGGCGTCATGCACGTCACCTAGACATCTTGAGCATCTCCTATGACACAATCCTAGGTTCCGTTTGTCGTAATTGTACTACAAAACGAATTACCGAGTTAGTAGAGGGGCCATAAGAGGAATCTTACAAGGTATTTTGACACTATCTAAGTTTAATAGATAGAAAATAAAATATTTTTAAAGGATTTTAAACGGTTTATTATACATTTTTTTTCATTATTATTTACCCGACGTCTTTAACACTTTTCATCGAGCATGGTCACGGGTAACTCAAGCATTATTTTATTTATATGAAAAGTACTCGCGTTAAAACAGACACAAGAAAATACTAGTTAGATAGTGTCAAAATCGGGGTTTGCACCTTGTAAGACTAGTCTTATTTCACCTCTGGTGCCATACTTTCCTGCTATGAGTAGTTCGACATGGGTATGTTACAAAAAACTATGTGATTAACAGGCTCAAAAATATTTTTATGTTCAACGAATAGCTGTAAATTGGTCTTACCTCAAATAAATAAAAAAAAAAGATATTTGGGGACATCTACCACTACGCCATCTAGTCACAACCTGGAAGCTGGTATGCAAACTAGATTACCCATAGATAGGAACCAAGGAAGCTGGTAGTATGCAAACTAGATTACCCATAGATTTTAAACATACTTTTTTGTAAATATATACATACTATAGATAGAACACCCAGACGGTAGAAAATTACAATATTCATCACATTATTTTCTACTCGAGGAGATCGAACCCACACACTTCGGCGCCATAGACCATTGCCATATCCACTAGGCCAATCGGGTCGTCAGAAATCTGGCCTAGAACCTCACCATTCAGGGGATTTCTCTGCTATTGCTACATAGTTACTAATAGTACTGTTGATACCAAGAATCTTAATATACACGCCCATACTTGATTATTCTTCTATTGTACCAGTTTTCTATTCCATGAGTTTTGTAATGGGATCAAAAAAATTGTCTGCGTCAGAGGCTATGACATGAATCATTTTTGTCTTCTTCCTAGTCGAAACTTTATGACTGAGGGTGACCACCATTTTTTGTGATAAGTCTCTTCATCCAGGGCAGTCTTCTACCATGCGTGGTGACTCCTGGAGCTGGCCATGAGTGACCTCTTCAATGGCTGCTGTTCATCTTGTACGTTACCTCTATATCCTATGTAAATAGATATCCTACGCATCCTCTACCAACGAATAAAAGTTTTCCAGATTGTCGGATGTCCGTTAATTAAGGTAACTGTCTTTTAAAAAAATATTTCTCTCCACGATAATAGATATTATAATATTTAGACTTGGTATTTTATTTTTTTTTTATTTATAAACATAACTTTCCTCTTTATAATATTAGTATAAATAACCTAAAGGCAAACGTTCTTCAACAATGTATTGGTGTTTTACATTGAAAATGTTGATTAATAGAAAATCATATTTCCCTTGTAGAACATATATTTTACACCTTCTTATATCGATTTCTTTATGAACTATGAATTCTCTAGCAAACTAAGACATTTTTATACTTTTACTAGAGATCAAACCCAAGTCTTATACATTCTAACCACTGAGCCATAGGGTATTAGCATTGAACAGTTTACCGTCTGAGTTGTTAACTTGTAAATGAGATTGCGTCCGGCTGATTTATTTATAGTCTTCTAATGATTATTGTATTACTTATATGAACTTACATTTAGCAGGTTTTTATGCAATTTATGTCGCTATTTTGCAATGTATATGTTATGAACCAAATGATAAATGTGTTATACATAATGCCCGGGAGTTATGAAAAATGACAATTTTGAGATGCAATTCGATATAAACTTTTCAAAAAATTAAATTTAATTCTTACATCAAATACATAGTAACTGATGGAACTTACACAATTTAGATTTATTCGTTTTTATATTTTTTAATATAATAGATCTATTAAATTTGGTATTCTGATTGAAATCTATACTTGTTTCTAATAATTCAACAAATATTTCGAACAGGCTTAAACAGATATGAAAGATTTGTATATATTGTTATTAAAATATTTCTATCATAACCAGACTATAAGAACTAAACTTTTAGCACACAAGCATATTCCTACTTTAAAAACATCCACACTATATTGTTCTGTCATAATGTAAAAGGTAAGGTAAATCTCGTAGCGGAACGTAGGTTATCTATATCAGGTGTATTCCTAGCCCAGGTAACCTTCGTCTTAGATCCCTACTTCATTTGTCGGTAACGTGACACAACATTGGATTTTAAGCGAAAAGGACTAATGACCATGTAATAATTATAATAAAATAATAATTAAATCTACACAATACTTTGCACTACAGAAAACTGAAAATGCCAAGCCTTCCCCCTACTTTTAAATTCACTTATGAAGTAGCCTCTCCCGATTACCCAACACGAATCCTCTCCTGACCCCCTCCTCTTCATTCAAACCGGCAAGGCATCTACGACAGTCTAATGTTGTATATGTTCATGGGCTACTTTCAGCCACTTATTATCAGGTGAACCACATGCTCTGTTTGCCTGCTGTAACATAAAAAAAAAACAAAGACATGAGTGAGAATGAGGTACCAACATACGTTTTTAATTCTCATGCAAACCCATGAATACATGACTTTACCGACAAACGAGGAAGCATGTTGAATTTATATGTTTTGTATAATAATGATACTAAATAAGAGAATTATACATGCCCAAATATAAAACACGAAGATGTTTCAAATACGTTATGTAAGAATGAAAATTTACTTACTTTTTATAGGTATAAAAACATCTAATCATCTAAAAACATCTATCTATGAAGGTTTCATAGACTGTTTTTTTCTTAAAATGATCGCTAAAAATCTCCTTTCCTATATTTCTTCACGGCTAAACATGAGACTTTTCCAAGGATTGATTTTGAGTTGTATATATGAGTTGAGTATTAAAACACCTCAATATCGCGATATAGGAATTGTGACGCATAGAATATTTCAGTGAATTCTTATATAGCGACATTCGAAAATGGCGAACAATATGCGTGAAACGTCAGTCACAACTTATTCTACAAAAATGAGACGAATATTCAATGTGGCATACATTAATGCAAAGAATATTTCAAAATAATTCATATTTTTAGTACCTTTTCCAATAGTGTAGCCAAATCTTTTATCTCTTATTTTGTATAATTATGTAAAAAATATGGTTTGGTCGATTACTTCTAAACAAAAAAATTTTCATTTCAGATTGCTGATTTGCAGCTAGCGGCTCTGCATTTTTTTTTCATAAAGTTAAAATAAACGTAAGTAAATAATTACTCTTGTAATAAACATTTCGAAATACTTCACAAAAGAATAAAACTATGACTTATATTAAAAAAACCTTTCGAATATCCTGAAAATCTCACTTTAGTTTCTCATCCAACCATGAAAATTGTAAAAACGTCGCATTGTAAATCTCTTACAACATTAAACCCTTGAAAAATCAGGCATGTTTACTGACACTCGTAAACAGAGTTAAACAGGGACATCAAACAGTGTATGTTTTTGTTTATACTACCTTTATGGCCCGAAAATGTATACTATGTTATACATTCGAATCTTATTAACCCGCTTACAAGAGAATGATTATTTAGCAGTGTAATCAGTAGTGTAAACTCGTGCTATTTATAAAAGAACAATTAATAAAAAAGTAAATTCCAATCTTTTAATATTTTTGGAAAATCACGTTTGTTCAACGGCCGTTTTCAATAATGTATCAAAGATTATGGATAGATTGTAATCTCAGATTAAATGACATTTGATTGTCAAAATTCATAACAAAGGCTATCCATCGACAGCGTATTGAAATCAAAGTAAGTGCAAATAGATAGATTTGCCTGACTTCAGTAAGCAAAACAAGGGATAGATAGAATATTGAAAACCACCGTAACTCTATCTGAGACTTCTAAAGGGCGACTTCAAACGGGCCGTATTTTTATTTGTACCTTTGCAACTCGCCAACGTAAAATATGTTACATGTAAGCGTCAGTTAACGGTAGTTCCTTGAATCATACTTTCAAAAATTCTCTCTTTTATCCTTGCAAAAATACCTCACAATTTGTTGATACTTTGATGCTTTGATTCTCCTTTGCAAGTATGGAGGTTTGTATATCAATCATGCTGCAAGACAGAACGAATAATAAGATATATTATATAAAAGATATATAGATTTGATTCAATTTAGTTAATATTAGAATTATATTTTGACTAATTGATCCGGCGCGCTTCATACCTCTCTTTCTAAACTTGGCGTGTTTTTACTATTCTATTCACAATTTCTTCATATTTTCCCACCGTTTAAACGTTCCCTGGAATATTTCAAGACTAAATTATTCAAATTAGTGAAGCCGTGTATAAAATGTAATATTTAAATCGGAAATTCATTATGAAAAAAGTTACATTAACACAGCTATAAGTTTTATAAAGAATTTTTTTGTCACTCGTTGTCTTTTTTAAAACTATTTAATTCCATTCTAAGCAATTTCCATTTCTTTGTTGTTTTTGACAAAAAAAATAGAAACGTTTTTTTATTGATCTGCAATCCCCAATTTATCACGAACAAAGCAGTAGGCAAAAACTAGCCGAAACTAGCCTTAAATACTTTTATGTTCAAAAATAAATCTGATTAAAATAAGAGGGTATTTATATTTAGTCGAGACGCTACACTACGGCCAATGGTCTCTCTTAACACTCGTTAATCAAATGAAGACCACTTGACCTCTAGACCCTAACGCGGTAACAATGGAACGTAATATCTTAATTTATTACATAAAAAATTATATACCTATTACTGACCGAGCTAGGTAGAATCACTCCTTGGTTTTTCAACTGACTAAATGGTGAAGTTTATAAACAGATGGCAAATTATGAATAGAATAGAATATCTAAGATATTTTTATTCGTTTTAACTTTTTACAAAGTACTTATGAATTTTTTAATTTACCACCGGTTCGGAAAGTCGATTCCATCGAGAAAATACCGACAAGAAGCTTGATAGTTACTCTTTTCAACAACCACTTTTATTACATTGTTATTCTAGTTCACAACAGCAAAGAATACATAATAACATACTAAACAAGTATCCTGCATTGATTTGGGAACTGATATATTCCAAGAATTCTTATCTAATATAAATTCATTAATAATAGTATGCTTTATGATCTAAACATTTTATACAGTTTTTAATTTTGATATTGGTAATTTAATGATATCTCAAGGTAGACGAATGCACAACGACATAATTTATTTTGCGTAACTTGCAAATTTTCTTTGTAAATAATTTTTTTCGCTGATATGAAAGAAGGTAGGTCTAGGCGTAATTTATCCCAAAGCAAACCTCTTCTATCAAGATTCCGAACTATTACACTGATCGAAACTTCTCTGACCGGTATCAAAGCATTGTTCAACACACTACAAACTTTAAATTGTATCAAATTAAACTCACAAGGATATTAAGCAGGTTCAGATATCGAGGGTGACATTATAGACTTGCATCTATTAAGCTGATGAAGCCATATTTCATAAATTATTTATAAGAATTTATGTGACCTATTTCTATTTATTTTTGTTATATTAATCTTCTTTCAAATTATTTTTTTTATGAATGCTTATTTTTATAATTTGCATTTTGTTTTCTACTCGGTTATGCACATCTTCTATTCTTTTCATTTATTAACTTTTCCTTTATCCAAATATTGCCTGGAAGACATCGCTCTTTAGCGATAAGGCCGCCTACTTGCACTTAAATTTTGTTCTTTTCATGTATGTATCTTCTGTCTATGACTGTGTGCAATAAAGTGTTTTCTATTCTATTCTATTCTAAATATTTTTCATGTAAATCAGTGAGTAAAAACTAATTCTAGTCCCATCCAGAGGTTCTCAAATAGAGGCCTGAAATGCCGTGAAATGCTTAGGTGGAGACACTGTCGTATTCACAGATTGTATCTTGATATTTACCAGTAGGGTCGTAGCTTGCAAAAGAGAAATTCTCCTTAATATACTGATTAAAAAAAATAGTAAAATAATGACTTAATATGACTGTTAGCGTCTTGTGAAGCTATACAGGGCTCAGTGAGTAAGTTACTAAGTTACTATAAATTGCATATATCAGAAAACCGCTGCAGAATTAGCAGCATGTCTCTGTTGTGTCTCATGATGTGGCTCTAATAATCCAACCCTGCACAAACTTTAGTTAAGAAGTTTCAGTAGAAACTGCATCAATCAGCAAACTTCTGAGAAATTAGCAGCATCTCGCTGTTGGTTTGTGGTGAGGCTCCAATATTCCAATTTCACCCCTAAGACCAATGAATCGAGATACAAATTGCATTAATCATAAAACTGCTGCATACAATTACATCGAATTAGCAGTCGCTTTTTGCGTCTTCTGCTGAGGTCCCAATATTTCAAATTCACCCCTAATTCATTGAATTTAAATACAAATTGCATAAATCAGAAAACAACTGCATAGAATTACGTCGAATTAGCAGTCGCTTTTTACGTCTTGTGCTGAGGCCCCAATATTTCAATTTCACCCCTAATTCATTGAATTTAAATACAAATTGCATTAATCAGAAAACTGCTGCATACAATTACGTCGAATTAGCAGCATCTCGCTGTTTGCGTCTTTCAACTTAAATCTCAAATCCTCGCCTGATTTAATCAGTTGAGTTTTATTCAGACATTCTGGGTCTTGCTTAATTCAATCGCATTAGATTTAAAAGTCATTAGTTGTTTATTATGAGGTCTCTTATTTACACTCTTTTGACCATTTATTTAGTTTGTTCCTCTGTTGTGTGTGCGTTTATTATGTTGTCACACAAAAACTACTGGACTTATTTCAAAAATTCTTCCACCGTTAGAAAGCTGATTGACATAGACTATTATAAGATTATGCTTCAGGAGTGAAGCCGAGACGAACAGCTAGTATTTAATATAGTCTTCGCGGGATGCTACAGTTTTTACAGTTTATTAATTTACTAGCTTTCCGCCCGCGGCTTCGCACGCGTGGGTCACTAATATCTGTATTTTTAGAGG
>LQNK01002611.1:268877-303961 GCA_001586405.1 Phoebis sennae | reverse complement strand
AAAAAAAAAAAAACAGACTAATGTCTGTAACTTTATACAATCAACATGATTTTATGGTAAAATTAGATCTTACGCAGGCATGTTACTATGTACCAGTAACCTCCAGTGATCGCTCCTCCCTAAGGTTGGCGTACAGAGGTCAGGTCTTTGGCCTGTATATTTTTTGGACTTGCAACCGCACCCAAGGTGTTCGCGTCCCTAACGAATTGGACTAGGGAAGTACTTCGAGAGAAAGGTATACGTATAATTGTTTTTCTCGACAATTTACTGATTGTATGTTAAAGGAGATCAATGTTGTTAGATCAGGTAAAGGACAGTGCTCGAAACACTGCAAACAAAGTTGGTACTAGTACCACAGACATCTCTAGAAATTTTTGTGTTTGAAATGGGATATTTTTCAGAACAGGAAAAGTTTACCAGAGAAGAAGATTCAAATATTCAGTAAACCATTTCTCACCGATTGGGTTTTCAAAAGGTAACTTTGACCCGCGATCCCTCTGGATTCCCTTGTCTAGAGGGATCGTGGGATCTTTGAATTTTGCTCGTCTAGCAGTTCCTCGGGGCCGGCTCAATTTTCGGGGTCTGTTAAATTTCTCCAACAGTCTGCTGTGGGGAAATATCAAAACTCCGACTCGATTACCACGGGGGGTAATGAACGAGCTCCAATGGTGGTCTCTGAATTGCAGAGAGGGTTCTCACATTCATACACACAGCTACACATTTTCTAACGACCGATACGGGGGACACAGGTTGGGAAGCCGGATTGAATGGTATGTCAGTCGGGAGGGGAAAGGTTGTAGGAGAAGAGCATCTTCATTCCAACCAGAAAGAAATGCTAACTGTCTTTTAGTGTCTAAACGGGGCCGGTCCTTCACTAATTCATTCATCCTGAGAAGGGCGAATGTGGTCGTCAAAGCTGATGGAACTTACAGACAAGGTCTTTAAAGTTCTAGATCTTTTCGATTTTCATTTAGTCCCTTACCTTATTCCGGGGAAGGGCAACTAGGTAGCAGATCGACTGTCTCGCAAGAAGTCGATTTCGGAATGGCACTTGCTCCCGGTGCTCACAAGTTTAATTTTTGTGAATTGGGGTGTTCCGGAGATAGAACTTTTTGCCTCAGCAAGGGCTAGTGTCGTAACAAAATAGTAAGATAGATCTAGATCAATAGGATCATCAAGCCTGGAAGCACAACGTATTGGCTTGGGATTAGGATTTCTCTCTTCGCCCATCTCAAAATCGGGCAAAAGGTACGTACCTTATTGTAGCACCGAAATGGCCACAAGCTCTCGGGAGAGCACACCTGATGTCCAGGGCAATAGCGCGTCTATTTACCATTGACAACTTGGAGGCAAAGTTAGTAGATCTGTCGACGGGCCTTCCTCCGCCGAAGGTAAGAGACATGTTGCTGAAAATTTGGAAATGTATGCAGGGTCTCGAGCAGAAACTAGAAACGTGGTCAGCACAACAAAGGTTGCTTTTACACTCGGGTTGGCGTAAGTCTACCCTTAAGTTTCTTAAACCTGGGAGCGGTGTAATAAATTTAAAGTCAGCGTTAAAAACCCATGGGGGTTAGATTTAGCATAATTTTTGGCCGATTTGCATTTGGTTAGGGGATTGGCTTATCGTACTATTTTAGTTCATAAATCGGTAATCTCCACTTTGTGCACTACTGAAGGAAATTCAAAATTATGTTCGAATATTTTAGTAAAACATATTTTAAAGGCCAGTGCGGGATGCAAATACATTAGTGGTTAACAACAACTACTGTTAAAAGCGAAGGAAATCTTTGGGAAGTTTCACATCGTTGTGCAATTCTACTATTACTGTGTTCGAGTTGTAGAGTACATGACTTGACTTTGTTAAGTATCGACGAGGGGTTTTTGAAGATAAGAGGTAAGAAAACTGTATAATTTTCTGGCCCAATTTTGGATCTAAAACAGACTCGAAATTCTTACGTTCGATCGGGTTAGAGATTATTGTCTAGTTTGAATAATGTTAATATTGATCCGGTGTATTTGATAAGAAAACTGTTATTCTTGGGGTCAGAAAGACGAAATTTAGGTGGGATAAATAATTTATTTATAAGGGTATGCGGAAAAGGGCACCCCGCTACTAAAACCATCATTGCGGGAGCAATCATTGAGGGAAACGGGTGTTGAGGAGACTTCGGGGAGTGTTAGATCATAAGATTTTGGTTAGGGGCGATTTGAGGTCCGAAAATACTTTCAAAAGGTTTTATAGGAAAGAAGTAAAGAGTGACAGTAGTAAGGACGCTTCATTAAGCCATCTTTTTCAGCCACTTGTTTGAATTCCTTATCACATTGGCGTCTTATGTACCAGGCGATAACAAACAGGGTCTCATTATTGTTTACAAGGCCTCGAATAACGGCGGAAGGACATAATAGATGAGTTTTACTTACCATTAAAACTCGTATTATGTCCGGGAGCCTTATTCGAAGCCTTACAGCAAGTGCTGCCTGGTATATCTAACATGGTTATAATGAGACACAATGAGCCAATGGCTGCCTGGATTTCCTTTACATCAACTACTGTCTATGATAATTTGCGCGGGAACGGAAGAAGACCATAACCGCCCCCTATAGGACAGTATTGGAACTACTACAACAAAGAAATGTCGGCCGGAAGTCAAGTATGCTCTCATTATTGTTTACAAGGACTCGAATAAGGCTCCCGGACATAATACGAGTTTTAATGGTAAGTAAAACTCATCTATTATACACAAAAGTTATCTCTTCCAGGCAAGCCTCAGGAATAGGTGTTATAGGATGCTGGTAAAAATAATTTTAAAGAGTTTTTGTAAATTAGCCTAAATAATTAATGCATTGATTTGACCACGAATGTAGAAAAGTTTTTTTTTTAATTTTTCTAATTTTATTTATGTTGTCTTACCTTACACCCGGGGTATTCATTAAACACTCTAAACATGGCCACCTCAGCCACTATCGTCTTGCCCGAGCCAGTGGGCGCGCCCAACAGTACATTATTATCCGTGTGATACAGGCAATGGAAGATTTGCGTTTGTATCGGGTTGAAATGCGTGAAGTTGTATAGCATCTCGTAAGAGGGGTTGTTTAAAGCGGTGACGGGGAGGGGCTGCAGTTCCAAGAGATCTAAAAATTTAGAATGTATTGGGTCACTCGTGTAATCTAGTTTTATAAGATATTTATAAGTATAAAATTCAAAGGTGACTGACTGACTGACAAAGTGTATCAAAGATCAGTATGTCAATCAGTCACAGCTCAAACCGCTGTACGGATAGAGGTGAAATTTGACATGCGTGTACGTCGTACGGTACGTCGAAAATAAAAGATATACGTGGGTAAAACCATGGGGAACAGCTAATAATATTATAAAGAGGAAAATTTGGATTTTTTCTTTGTTTGAATTGAATACGCTCCGAAACTACTGGACCGATTTGAAAAATATTTTTTTCTATTGGAAACCTACATTATTCTAGATGAACATAACCTACATTATATTATGTGAACAAAGCCGCACGGAGCAGTAAATAAGGTATTAAGATACATGTTTGTATCTAAGAGATAAATCATAAATCGGTATATAGGCAAGATGACTTGATAAAACCTACCTGTATGCGGTGGATGTGTTTCTGGCAAAATCAGATGCTGGAAAGTGAGTGGCAAAACACTTTCTGAACCTAACCATCTGTAATTTGGAGAAAAGTCATGATTTTTTAATATATTATGTAACGAATAAGAGTCCGCAAATTTGTGTACACTCAATTTAATATTTTTTAGGTCATAAATATATGAAGTTTACCTTTCAGAAGTAGCACGAATGTAGTATTGAGGAGGGAGAGGTTCTGATATCGGTATTGTTATAACCAATTCTTGAGGTTCATTGGTAATGACCTAAAAAGGAAAAATCTTTTGTTATCCCACTTCTGATGACATACACTAAAAGCTTACAAATATAATCTCTTTATATTAAAAATAGACAAATAGCATTAATTACCTGTTTCTTAGTGATAAGGAAATATTCATGGTAATACATAATGTCGGTCTCAGGATCCTCCACCCATATCCAGAACGCTTCGGGTGCTTTGCCGTGATATTTATCATTCCATCTATAAAAATAATTAAGAAATTTAAGAAAAAATAAAAGAGTGCTAAATATTGTTAATTAATAAAAGACGCACATATTTCACACAAACTGAAATAAAGATGAACACTTCAGAATATTGTTACTGTAATATAATTATTTTTGATAGCTTTGTAATATAAGAACAAATCTCAGTACGAATATGGTTGCAATAGTTTTAACTTACTTAAAGTTAGGCGTAATAGTCAATCGTATTCTAAGCACAGTCCTTGTAATAGGATGTAGGCTGGCTTCCATTTCTAGAAGTGGAAATTCATCTGCGCATTTCTTCACGTGACGAGCTGCTTTGGGGTTTCGTAGGAGGTCACCTTAACATATTATGTGAATTTTATGAATATAATGAGATAATTAGTTGAATCTGTTCTTATTCCATGGATTGCAAATCTTATGCTATACATGCTAGTATGTATACCGCATGTTTTTACTGCATCCAGTGTGCATTCTAGACATAAAATAAAAATAAGGCCCACCATTCATCTTTTAAATGGATGGAAAACACCCTTTATTAATGTGAACAAAATTGACACGCATAATCCATTCAAGTATCAAAATACTTAAATTATTATCAAGTGATAGGGTATAGTGGTGATAATAATAAACATTAGACTGCTATAGAATTTCTGTATTTGTATATGATTCACCCAAATGATCTTGTTGAATAGAGTACAGCAGAAGTCCGACATAGAAAGTACGGAAATCGCATGATAAAACGTTTGATATAAGATAATATAAGAAATAGTGTGTATACATAAAAATTATAAAAGTCAATCCTTACCAACTTCCTTCCAATCCATATCCCGTATCTGATCAGGTTTCAACATGGGATACTCAATATGCCTCAACACTTCCATGGGGAAGCAGTTAAACTGTCGCATATCGCTGTAGAAGTCCCATTGTTGTAATTCCAACATTTTCGCTATTTTCAAATACATGCCGGCCATGTATGCGTTGTTCTTGCGTAAAGTTATTTCAAAGAGCGCACGGACTATACGCACTGCGTTCTGAAATGTTATTTTTTCTATGTTGGATATCATTAACATGTATGTCATCAACATTTTACTAGTGAGTACTCTTTTATATTTAAAAAGACTAGCTGATCCGCTTCGCTGCAGTAGCATAATGTTATATATAGCCTATGTTACTCGTAGATAATGTAGCTTTGGAATGGTGAAGGATGTTTAAAATCGGTCCAGTAGTTTTTGAGCGTATTCATTACAACCAAACAATCTGACAAACAAAGTTTTCCTCTTTATAATATTAGTTTAGATAAAAGATTTTACTTGTGAGTAGAAAAGTGATTTAGTGCGCACTACATAATACGAATAAAGACGCATTACTGGTATTTTACAGTTCACTTTAGTCATATGCCTCAAATTTATGTTTATATTTTTAGAACTATTTTCTGTGTTACAATCAAAGAAAAGATTGTAAGGCACACAAATGCATATAGATTAATAATTTTATGACACTTTTTTCAGACTACCTCATACCCATAGATCATACCTAGTTTCTAAATTACAAATGTTAACGCTTACGAACTATATATGTACTATTATAAACTAGCCATTAAATATAAAATACCTGGCTAATATAATTCAAATCAGACTGCAACGATGACTGATTAACACGTCCTCTAGACAAATAAGTTTGCAACAAAATATTGATCTTCCAGTGTATGTCCTCTGGTGCATCTTCAATACGCAGCTCACAGTATTGGTCCTTTAGACTCCACAGTTCTGTTAGTTCTTCTTTGCGGACCTACAAAAAATCTTTTTTGATGAAGAAATACTGCAATGATAACCATTCTCTTGTTTATTTAACTTTGAGCCATATTTAAAATCATTTGACACGATTGCTCCAAAGAAGGCTTATTGTAAAAAAAATCGAGGCATTTCTATAACTGTATTTGCACAAGACAAACGGTGACAGAATAAATTGGAACGGAACCAAAGAGTTTTAAGTTAAATATTGTTCAAACATTTTATAAGTTAAGTAAAGTAAATTGTAGCAATAGCTCTTACTTTAAGTTGTTGGAAGTCCGAACACCTGGTTAACATTTCCAGCACATAACCCTGAGTCATAGACTTGCGCACCATAGAGTTGAACACCTCCATAGTCTCGCACGTGATGTAGTAGTGACTCGCCGTTCTTCCTAGGTCTATAAATTAAATAATTATATTTAAATGTAAATAAATAAAGATGAAATATGAGTCTTCATTACCTAGCCTACCAAATAGGTATGTGTTTTTGTGTGTGTGTGTGTGTGAGAGAGAGAGAGTATGTGAGACCGGATATGGAAGACCTTACATAGTAAGAGTTGTGAGAAAAAGTAAATGCGATGATGCAAAATAATTAGATGTTTAGAGCGTTTTTACTAAAAATTTGCATGTTTGATGAAATTACAAGATAGTTTATAACTTAGGGCATATGTTATAAATGCTTGTTGTGATTAATCATTGGATATTTAATTAATGAAAGAAAAATGTATCTTTGAAGCCATAAGGCCGTCAATTATACTTTAAGTCATATTGTACCTATTTCATTTATTCAATGTTAAACAGTCGGAAAATTAAAAAAAAATATTGGAAATATCTAGATTTTTGTCTATTATTATGTTGTAATACTAACGTACCTGTAATATTAAGGTCGCCAGTCCGTTCATTGTACCTCAGCATGTGCGTTTTGTCGAGCTGCATGGCCGCGCTAGTGATGAGCTCGCGGCGCTTCGTCTCCAACATCGGCTCCTCTTGCACGTCGCTGTATGTTAAACCGTACACCTGTCAACAATAAATAATAACAAAACCTAGTCTAATATTACAATATGTTTGTTTAAATGTACTAATCGTCGAAACTACCCAATTGAATGAAACAACCTTTTTGATTAAGATAAAAATGCTGTATGCTATTTAGCATTATTCTTCCTGCCGGTGAGACCGCAGAGTAAATTATAAAATGTTAATGCTTGAAATACACATTCAATAAATAAAATATAAAAAAATGTGCTTTATTAAGAGAATATATTTTTTATCAGTTATGGATGTGAATTTTACGATTTGATATTAAAGTACTCAATATAGCACTCTTATTATTCCATTAAATAAGCTAAGGTATAATTTTTTAGTCAGGTATACAAACAGTATAAGATTTATTTATACCTATCATTAAATGGATTGAATCTCACCTGCGGGTTGATTCTCATACGAACAAATAAGTAGGTGTAACTGAGCCATTCAACCGCCTCATCAATATTTGTCACTGTACCTAGCGCCACCTGCAAATTTAATAAACAAAGTACTTTACACAACTTAAAAATAATATGAGACCTATACCTTAATCATATTTAAATTAAAAATAAATAAAACCATACAATTGTGAAAGACATACTTTCTGTTAAAAAGTGTTTATGTTTATGTATTTTAATACAAGATTACAGCAATTATTATTTATAATAATTGCTGTAATTTATTGAGACCAAATTCAGTCAAACACACTTACCTCAGCATTCAAATTATCAGCCAACAAGTTAATAAAGTTACTCTCGATCGGGAACTGATTGGTCATAGACTTCAGATAATGCGTCAGTTTATCGTGAGTGGTGATAATAATACCAGTTCCAGACGTATCGAATTGTGGCCGACCAGCTCGACCGAAGATTTGTAGGACATCTAATATACTGAGATCCACAAATGTGCCGTGACTTTGATCGTATATTTCGGTACCCTGAAATTTTATTTGAAGAAAAATAGGTTAGGCTTATTTCATAAAAATATTGTCATACGTCATTATTGTATATTGTGTATGTCAGTTTTGTTTAGGTTCAGTAACATTGCGTGGCTAATGGAACTGAATTAAAAAATGCTGGCCATGTGCGAGTCGGACTCGCGTACAAATGGTTCCGTACAAGACCCCGCTTAATATGTATTTTTGTTATTTTTAGTATTTTTTGTTATATTAGCAACGGAAAAACGTAATTTGTAAAATCTTCAACTTTCTAGAAATCACGGTTTGTGAGATACACCTGGGTGACAGACATGCAGAGAGGAGGCTTAGTAATAGTAAAAAAGGTGCCGTTTTTACTTCTTAGGTAAAGCCTAACCTAAAAGGTTTCTAATATTTTAAGTATTGAGTGTCTTAAAAATTGTATAGAATTAAATCTGCAATTAAAGTTAAATACTAATGTGATATTGTATTTTTAAATTCCAGGTATTGTATACTCACTCTTATTATAACAGCATGAGCTGGTAAGTTCACTCCCCAAGCAAGTGTTGATGTACAAACTAAAACTTTGATATAGCCTTCTGCGAAATATTTTTCCACCATATTCCTGAAAATGTAATGAAGTGAACAAACACTGTAACCCGTAATTTATATACTATTAAGATAACATAAAATTTTATGAGAAAATGAAAAGGAGAATTAAAAAGTTATATGGATAGAGCAAAAATAAAAAAAATATTTTAAAGTAAGAGATCAGTTATTAAGATTAAATGTATCTTACCTATCACTTCTCAACATGCCTGCGTGATGGCAAGCAAATCCGCAGGCGAACAATTCTGCCAGTTGTTTATTTGGACTACTACCAATAGATTTTTTTGCTTTAAGGAAACCTTAAAAGAGAGAAAATGGTAAATTATTGCATAATATAATTCATGCGACTCCCTACAAGCGGATTTGTACTTTATTATGTAGACCCTAAAGTCGTTATTTATCAATTATGTTGAAATTATTTTATTAGAACTTTTTAGGTTCATACAGCCTGTTTTCATTCATTCAGCCTGAGAGAAATCAATCAGAGCAACTTTCAAGTATAAGGAACTCAATTTTTTTTTAAAAATACACTACCATTGAGATATATGGCCAGGCGCATATAAGCAATAGTATAATACGCAATGATATTGTTCATGTATGCAGACCTTACTCGTACGTATTGAATGAAACAGATTTTTGTCAATCTTGCTTCGACAATAATGTTGTGCGTGTGCGGTAAGGTAATACCATGTTATATGACATCTACGGGTTACAGTACTGTTTTAATGACTATATTTTAAAGAGGACAGATTTTTTTTTATTTGAATTGAATATGCTCCAAAATTACTTTTGTATAGAGACTCCTTGAAACGTGGTTGAAAGCGCGGAGCACAGACAGCCTACAAATTTCATTTCATAAAAAATTAAATAAATGGCTTACCTCCCGAGTCCTCTGGTTCAAAGTGCTTCAAATGCCCCTTTTTCTGCGCCAACTCCTTCAGCACCATAGCCGTTTGGTGCGTAGCGTTCCTGGCGTGCACGAACACCATCACCTGGTGGCCCTTTTGTACCATGTCCACTGCTTTGTCGTAGCATATTTCGTTCATTTGTTGTATCTGTTTGAAATAATTAAATAAATAAAATAAAATAAAATTTTAATCAGCTAAATATAAACGCAATCAAATTCAGTGATTTTTTCTAGAACATATTTAAGAAGATAAATGTGTTAAATTGAAATATTCTCAAACAAAGCAATAAAGTTATTAGAGAGAAGATAGACGTATTTTGTTTCCAAAACGAACAAGTAACAAGTAAATTATACTTTCATAGTCATTTCCTTTGGTTCCATTCGTTTCTATCTGTTCTAACACATATTATAAATAGTGCCATCCACGACGACGCTTTTTTTGAATTTGAATTTGGAAATATTTTACTATGACCGTAATACCTTTCCTGATTAGTCTATGCGTTCTTAAGTGTGCGTTGCACATCTGGCTAACAAATACTGTCAACGATTGAGAAAAATAGTGGGGCGTCGCATTTTCGTGGATGATTTCATCTATAACATAAAATTGCATAGTTCAAAATTAAATGTAATTATTACCTGTCGTAAATGTGCGCCTCCACCACTACCAATATCCTTAACACCAATGAATTGTTGCTCCAGAGGTACGGGTCGGAAGCGGGAGTCGAAGAAGAACAGACCAATATTTGGATTCACTCTTAAAAATCTATTGAAAAAGAAACAGATTTGTAATAATAATATGTCAATAATAATAAATCAATAAATATTCTCAGATATTTAATACTATGCTATCGCAAACTAATAAAATTTTAAATGACACCCCTTTGCACACAGTTGTAGAAGTCTACGTACTATAACATCAGAAGTGGGATTTAGATAAAAATATAGAAAAATCTTATTATTTTACCTAATTATTCTTAATAGCAGCAGTAAGTGGTTTTAATAATATAATGTACCTGGCAACATCCAAGTAATTAGGCAGCGTGGCAGACAAGCCAACAATCCGTATCATGTTTTGCGTAGATTCTACTTGACGTAACGTTCTAGCGACTATAGCTTCTACTATCGGTCCTCGATCACCGTGTAAGAGGTGCACTTCGTCTATGATAAGCAACTTTACTATGGATGCTAGTTCCGTGTCAGCTGAAATAAAGTGTTTAAGGTTTTTGCTCTGCATTATTTACTAACTCGGCAGCATTTTGTAAAAACCTAAATGGTTTTTTTTAATGCTGTTCTTTACGTTTTGTATCTTCTGTTCTTTTTAATAATAAAGATATTTAAAAAAATAGGGGATAAATAACATTTTTATATTTCTTATATTAGCTCAGTAAATAAAATATTTCCTCCAAATGCAATAGGTATAAGGAAAAATGTCTCTTACTACGTCCTAATATCACTTTCGTATGCTAAAGTCGTTACAACATCTATCTCTTTTTGACAAGTTTAAAGCAAAGGTAAGGTTCATCGTAATAATGTTGAAATTACTGTACTGTTTCTTAATTATATCCTATATTATTAAGATTATTATCAATGTTTAGATTGGACAATAATATCGTGAAATATAAATGTATCTCAAATTCACATACTTGCCAACTTGTTATTTGAGTTTGTAAATTCAACTTACTTGCCCCCTTCCTAGTAACTACATCCCACTTCTCCGGCGTAGTAACGATCATTTGCGTTTGTTGCACTTCAGTTTTGGTTAATTTCATATCTCCGGTTAATTCTCTCACAGAAATACCAAGACCTTGTAATCGCTTGCCGAAACTGGCCGTCATTTCGGACGCGAGGGCTTTCATTGGTGCTATGTATATTATCTGATTAATAAGAAAATTTTTATTATTAGTGAAAATTTTTAATATAATAATTAAAAAATAAAAGCATAATATTGTAGTAAATATAAATGCTTTGATAAAAATGCACACCATTTTACACTAGTTCAATGCATTTAAATTTAACTACTATGATATTAATACATGAAATTTCATACAAAATAAAAAAGTTCATACAATCTACTGACCTTAAACTTGTTCTTCATAATAACATTATTCTCAATGTGCTGTTTGATCTGATGTACCACAGTAAGTAATGCGATGTTGGTTTTACCAGCGCCGGTGGGAGCGCAGATTAAGAGATTCTCGTTCGTGTTGTATGCTGTGTTGAACACAACTGATTGGATTCTGTTCAGTTCTTTAATATTTTCGAACGCCATTTGACCCACCTGAAAGTGATTTTAATATCTGATTTATAGATAAATTCATCCACGAAGACACACCCCACTATTTTTCTGAATCGTTGACAGTATATGTATACAAGCTTCCGCTTGTGTGAACTTTTATAAATACACACTTATTACCCATGTGTGAACACGCTCACTAAAATAAATAGATTAATCAGGACACAGTATTGCGATCATAGTAAAATATTTCCAAATTCATAAATTGGTGGGGCGCGTCGTCGTTAATGGCACTGTCTATACTAATTGTAAACAATGATATTTATGGTAGAATTAAAAAAAAAAAAAGTTTATTGGATTTTACTATAATTTTGAGCAGTCTGTGATATATTTAATTTGGATAGTTTTCAGATTTAACAATTTCAGAAAAAAAAATTCCTGTATGTATTCCTTAACCGATGTTACTGTCTCTTTAACTTGTGTGAAAATTCTAATGGAAATGAAACTGAATATATATATACTTACTTCATCCATAGCAGCTATAGGAACTCGTTTATTTCCAATCTCTAGCGGCGCAGGTTCATTTTTGGGTATTATTACTTCCTCATATTCTTTATAATCCTTTCGTACTGCATTATCGGGAAGTAGCAGCTTCATTCCCGAGACAAAACCTTACAAAAACAAATCAATAATAAGTATTTTCGAAATATAACCTACAATCTATTAGCGAAAGTAAATGATTAGAAGGCGGAAGATTCACAAGAAAACTAATAATAGTATATGAAAACAAAAAAACTAGTCAAGTGCGAGTCAGAGGGTTCCGTAAGAGCCCCTCCCCCCTTAATATAGTATATTTAGTATTTGTTGTAATAATAACGCACTACGCAGCAACGGAAATACATAATTTGTGAAAACTTCAGCTTTGTAGCTATCACAGTTTATAAAATACAGCCTGGTGACGGATAAACAGAAAGCGGAGGCTTAGTAATCCTATTTTTCTAAAGTATGAAATGTCAGGATTATGATTAATTGTTTATTGACTTACCAGCAGAATTTTTAGCATTGATTGAGGAATCATAAACATTGGGGTATTGTACTTTGGTCTGGAAATATGATATTTTCTGCAATATTGGATCTATGTTGCTTGCAGATCTGGATGTAGAAAATGGTACTACAGGTTTTGTAAGCTCGGCTAACCTAGAACAATGGAAAGAAAAATTTAAATATTATTTAATGAATAGGTTTTACTGGTTGGAACTGATTGAAGATTCATCATTGCAATACTAAATGTTTTGTCAGGACAATAAAAAGTTCGGTAATTAGATATGTACATTATTTGATGTTAAATCTTCAGTTTCAAGTACTTTTATTTTGTATTTATTTCTTAAGTTTAATTGCAAGAGTTGAGGTCTATGGAATTTAATGATGTTGAACTAATAAATAAAAGGACACAAGAAACAAAAGATTCTACATATTTCTCTGACCTTTTAGCTCTCAACTGTGCCACATTAATTTCCTGTTCATCATCATCATCATCCACTTTCTTGGCACCTCTTGCTTTCTTTTCTTCTTTCCTTACTAATTTAGCAAGCAGTTTCTCTTGCTCTGATTGCACTGATACTTGACATAAATACTGTGGCATTTTATTTTCAGGTAAAAGTGCCGCAACTGTAATTTTAATATTTAATATTAAAATAAAAGTTTCATACTATTTTAATTTCGTTATAATTATATAGGTAATTTGTAAAATTTTAATAGATTTTAATGACATTATAACTTTGACTATAATTTTATTTTACATGACATTTTCAGTAGCATGTACAACTTCAAAAGTAAAAATTGTAGTATTAATACTTAAATGATTTTATATCCATACACAAAAACAATAAGCAATTGAACCTAAGTGATTATTAGAAGGTATTTTTTACATACTTTCTGCTATGCTCGGCTGTGGCGGTGGGCCTCTCAAACTATCTGTAATATCTTGTCTATGTTCCAATATTTCTTGAATAAACTCAAATTTATCAAAGCCCAATAATTCAAAGAGATCATTTTGCATCTCATCATTTGATCTGGGCGAGTTGAGGAAAGTAATGATGGATTGTAAAATGTCAGCGCTCGACATACCAGCAGAGTTTTCGTATAATTCTCCAACTTTGGATTCCAGCCATAGTTTTCCAAACTGAAAACCAAGTGAAGTTACTATTTTGCAATATACAAAATGAAATAAAAACAAAGGGGATAATTGTTGTAAATAACAGCAAAATGATATTTTTAACAAACATATTAAAGTAAATTAGATTACCTTTGATTCCTTGTGTGGTTTTACAGCCTGTGTCACATTAGTTTTATTGTCTGCAGCATATTTCATAGAAAAATCTTTTACAAATGAGCTATCAGTCGCAGGTTTCTTAGTCAATTTTGGTAGATTTTTCTTAACAGGTTTGAATGGAATATAATTGCACTGAATATTTTCACCCCATAGCTTTTCATATTTTGGTGCTTCCACACTTTCTTTTCTTATGTAATCTTTAGTATCCTCATTTAGATTGTTTGATATTTGTGAAACAATCTGGAAATATTTTATACATAGATGAATTAAATTAAAAACTGTTTTAATCTATTCTTATATTATACAGCTAAAGAGCTTGTTTGTTTGAACACAGTAATCTCAGGAACTACTGGTCCAATTTGAAAAATTATTTTAGTGTTAGATAGCCTATTCATCCAGGAAAGCTATAGGCTATATATCATTCCGATATTCCCATGAAAGCAAAGCCCTGGGGCGCAGCTAGTTACTGTTAAAGTTATATAAACAATTGCTTTGTATAATAACTAAATAATAAAAGTAAGATAACATATTGGACAAGACAAGACAAGGATTCATATAAGAACCTTATTGTTTAATTTAAAATTATTTCTAAAGTGATAAACATTTGTCAGGATTTTTCCAATAAGTAATTATTTTAAAACTTGATTCAACTATACCACGGTGAAGTGTCAAGAATAACTCAGGAATGATTTAAAATCAATTCCATTGCTGCAAAAAAATACAGAACCTACTTCATACGCTAAAAGAGTTGATAAAATAATACCTCGCAAATTTTATTAGCTGTCGATGACTGGACACTCCCAAATGTCTGTCGAAGTTGGGATAGATGCTTCAACATCACCATATCTTGATCTAGGAACATCCTGAGGCTCATTACCGCTGCATCCTCTATTATGTCATCACTTGCATCACCAGTCAGAAGTTTACATGCTTCCTTCAGTTGTTTAAGAAGGTTTAAGATTTCTTCTGGTACTAACTCATTTTGTTTTATGTAATCATGAATATCAGAGAATGATTTGAATCTGTAATAAATGCAGGTTGTAATTTTTTCCTTGTCTATCTGAAGCTGTGCAAAGGTTTGTAAAATTAACACACTTATTCAGTAATTCTGAGAGGAATTCAATTTTTATTATTACTAGTTTAAACAAGTATTATAAATGCACCTATTGTGTCATATAAGTTGTTGTCAAATTGAACATAACTTACCGCTGAACTTTTGTTGTGACCTTATATACTTGTGTATCTCCAGTTGGTTTCAAACATCTTGGTTTATCTAGTTGTGTATGTGCTCTTAGAGCTCTGGTTATACGGGGTAGTTCCCTCATTATTTAGTCTTGGATATTCTGTATCGATAAATTTAGATATTTAAAAATGAATTGATTTATTTTTGTGTTACACGATATTGTTATACTATTGTAATACACAAATTTAATTTAAAAGGCTCTTTGGACATGTTGATTTATATAAAAGGAATAAATTACAATTCATGTTGTAATACAAACTAAAATGATATATAAATCTCTATATAATATTCAATTACCAATGGAAACGTTGCTATATTTTTAACGTTGTCTTGGTTATTTATTAATAATTTACTTTCTGAAAACAATAAAAATGTATTCCTCAATAATTTCCATTCATTTATTTTATTATTTATCATCGCAGATTGCCGACTTGCCGAGTGGCAGCAAATTATACGTCAATTTGTGACACTAGATTATATTAATGTCATTGTCACTTGTACTGCCTAACGTTTTTAGCATAATTATTTCGTTTTAGAAATATGCTAGTTGCCTTTTTGTAATTGGTCTTAAATGATAAATATTTGATCTGTTATACCAAAATATAAATAAAAATATTTTTTTATTCCTATACATCCCAAAAAATTGAAACTTTAGAAAGAACCGATTTCTGAACGTAAAATATTTACAAGGAAAGTCAAATATACAGGCTGAATTTTTGAAATAGTCTTTCAATCGTAAACTCACAACGGGACATTGGCAACACAGCACTGCCATTAAGAAAAAGTCTATCTAAACTATCTACTATATAACTGTCTCCATTGCAGCCCTCCTTCAAACTCCATACAATCAATGCAAGATATTTAAGCAAAATTTAATAAATAAGATGTTTCCAACTTTCGACGATATATACAAAGTTACTAGTCGCGCCCCGCGGTTTCACCCGCGTAACGTCTGATCCCGTGGCAACTCCGGGATTAAAAGTAGCCTATATTTTATTCTGAACCCTTACCTGTATGTATACCAAGTTTCATCATAATCGGTGCAGTAGTTTTTGCGAGAAAGAGTAACAAACATCCATACATCCATACTTACAAACTTTCGCCTTTATAATAGTAGTAGGATTCCTATTAGGAATATTATCGAGTTATGGATCTGTGAAATAGAACAGAATGCTTGTTTTTTTTTGGAAAATCCACGGGTTCGACTCTTAGCTTGGTAAATAAATTCTTAAGAATTTAATAATGATATTTTTATAAAAATCAGCCTCTCCTCAACTCCTTTAGGCATTTTATGATTGTTTAGATTTGACTTCTAGAAGACGCTTTAATATAAATATCGCTTTAATTTAACATAATTTACAGCTAAGTTACGTTGACACACAGTATGATACTGCTATATTATATGATATTCCCATCCCATTACTCGCTTGTCTTGTCTTATTATTCCTTTTTTTTCTTTTCAGTATATACTTTAATAAGCTCTAACTAATTGTATATAAGTATAGATTGTATCCAACGTATATATGTGTTAGTCTATTTTTCCGCACCACCTCCAAACGCTTTGTGTCAAATTAAAATCCTAGCGATAGGTTGCCTGGCAGAGATTGCGATAAGGTTTTAGACCTCGATCTGTATAAAATAGTTCATAGTTTGTGTCATTTTTATGTGGTACTAAATAAAGTGTTTGTACTTTGTACTGTATTGTATTGATCAAAGCTGGCAATTGTAGGAAGGTGACAAAAAAAATGAGTTTTTAACCGACCATAACAATCGGGAGTATCAACAGGGAGTATCAACATAATCAGTAATTTATATAAAAGCGGAGAGTCATTGATTATATGTAAACAAGTTATTGATTATAAATTGAATAATACTAGTCATCCACCGATGTCCTACGTGGATTTAATTTTTGTAGTATTAATTAATTGCAACTTAATAGTAAATTTGGGACAAAATCACCAAGGGACAAATAATGCACCCGTTTATATCATTTTAAAATTATAAAATAAAAATAATGTATTTGGGATTGAAAGAAAGATATCATTATTTAAATTCGCTTTTTTATTGAAGCAATAATTACATCAAATAATACTATAGATACATATAGTTCACTATATTTCTTTTCATGATAAGGTTATATTGATTATGTAATTTTTATTACGGTCTATGAAAACGTTGAAAATTTTACGTACGCTGGATTAGTAATTATTTCGTTATTTACATTATGCATGCTTTAATTTGAATTTAATTTTTGAGATATTTTGCGCACGTAAGTAAAATTATCAACTTTAAAATATGTATGTAGGTACAAACTTTGCTCTACATACACTTTCATAAAATACGTCAATTTAAAATGTTAGTGTATTATTCATAAATAATTAATTATTCGTTTAATACTATGTTATATTGAAGTTAACTATTAATTACAATATAATATATATTTCATTTAATTAAACGAAATGTTTATAAGTACTGTTTTTTATCCATAGTAAATAAATCTCAATTTATAATCCATAATAATAGTATATTTTAGGTAAATAAAATTGTTTAGGTAACACATGTCTCTATAAATTTAAAATACGTTAATAAGCCTTTTTTATTATATTTAGCTGATTTAGCTATATTGAAATTAAAATTTAAAATATATTTAGTTAATATCGTAGTGAATGGAATGACTTAAAGTCAATCTCAACTTTCAATCTCTAATTCTCTATAAATATAAATCAATGAAAATATTATATTATCCGTTGCGTAACTGATAAAAGTTACGTTATATTATAATCCTAAAATGAAGATAAAAAGTGTTAAAACGCTGACTCCTTATATTTTATTTTAACATTTTTCATCTTAATTGGACATTAAACTTACTGCTAAATCTCGTTGGAGACTGGTGTATTTTGCGATTACCTTACAGTGATGGTTAAGGTCCTTATTTTAGAAACGTATCAATACTAATTATCAAAGTAACATTGAAAATTATTAGTACATTTAAAAGTAAAAGCACACGATAAAAATACGGTTCGATCGTTTTTGCATTTTCAACAAAATGAACATTTAAGATAATGTGAAATATCAAATAATATAAATTAATTTTCGTTAAATACAAAATTAAAAAATTGACACATTTCTAAAATAAAGGTTACATAAAATTTAAAAGATACGTTATTTTATTATTATTTCTAATCTAATCTAGAATTCAATGATCAAACACTCCTAATAGAATCCATAACAATGTCTTCTCCATACGTATTTAATTCTTCATCTAGTTATTGACCATCTTTATAGATGTTACAAATTTTTCACACCTAAATCCAGCATAAAATTTTATATACATTTGATACTATTAAACTCAATGTTTTTGCTTAGTGTGATCTGTAAAGGTATCAAGTCTAACTATCAAGCTTTTAGACCTACTTATACACACAAAGATGACACAGTTTATTTTTAGTTATAATTATAAACTGGCCAGTAATCATAAAACGTGATAACACACACTTATTACAAGTTAATGCAATAAATAACAATTTTATAAGGTATAAAATTTCGTTTCAAATAGACATTAAAAGTGGTTAAATACATGAAACGGCTATAAATTTCTAAAAGATTACAAAACGGCTTAGGTGCACTTTTGCTTTTTAAATTTACGGGCATGGATTTCCGTAACTATCAAAGAATCTGTTTAATATACAGTTGTTTACATTTTTGCTATTGTATTTCAAACAAAGATATTTTCAAAAATAACGCACATGTATAGATTTTTACAAAACAGTAAAAAAGAAAATGCAACAAGATGTGACGGGTGGGTATCAGTTAAAAAATTTGGTCCAGGTATACAAAAGCAAAACCAATAAAAAATATTTTCAATGTATTTGAACACAATTAGAAAATATCTAGATATGGTATATTTTCGATAAGCCTTATTCAAATGGTTACAGCAGATAACTAATTTAGCTGCTCGCTATATTCAAGAGTAAACTTTTATTAAAGAAAGTTCTTCTAAAAATATTCTATGACACATAACATATGGCAAAATAGTGATAGAGTCGGTAAGATAAGTGATTCAAAAATTTACAAATATAAAGACATACTATAATGAAATTCACATTAAATTTTCCTGAATATTTTGATATTATAGATTTCATTTAGGTACATATTTACGAAAACATTTAACAACACTAATTTCTATTTAAAGAACGTTTAAATTATTTAACTATTAGGGTTGTTGTCGGAACCGAAGTGTGGTGAAGGGGAGACCTAAAAAATAAAAAATGAAATTATTAATTATTTTCATATGTGCATTTTTCTTTCAACTTTGATATTTAATTAAGTACCAAAGCTTACCTCGGTTTTATCTCGAATGTTGTTTACAGACCTAAAAAATTAAATCAATATTAATTGAAGAAAAACATTCAATAGTATTTGTTTGGGTACATCGGTATGATTCCAAATTTCAAAGCGTTCAAAATTAGAGTATCATATTTTATGTGCTATGTATAGATAGTAATCAGCAATTTGTTATAGTACATCGTACATGTTCGAGTTATATTATACAGGTACAACTCTCTATAATTTACTAAAAGCGAGTATCAATGCTTTTTAAGAAAGTATTTAGGTAAGTAAAGAACAGGTTGTAAGTTTCATTAGGGAAAGATTAACATGGAGACATAGAAATAAGGTTCATATTTCTAAATATTTTGGAAAAGCGGGCTATATCAGGCTATTGGGGACAAGCAAACATTCTTAGAAGACTGAAGGTTTTGAGTTGGAAGTATGGAACCTAGGAGTACATCACGGTTGGTTATACAAGTAGACAAGTAGAGTATATCGTATGGACATATTCACAAGAACACGTTGCAATACAAAGCCGAGATTTTTGTGGTTTAACTTACATAAAATGAAACTTCACTTATTTGTAAATTTTCATTTTTCATAGTGTTAAAATAATACGTTAAAAGTCTATATAGTAGTATTGTTTAAGTAGTTAAATCACAAAATTCCATCAGAACAAACGGCACCAGATATTCTCATCAGACAGACAAGAATACGAAGAGACAATAGAACAGTCAAAGCCAGCATGTAGACATAAATACATAGTCTGAAACACATTTTATGACAAAAACCAGAAGCACGTAATAAAAATAAAGAATATTTTTTTTTATTTCAGTTTCAGTTTATGTAAATAAGGTACAAAATAACAACGACACAACGAATCTGCCCACTTACCAAAAAGGCTTAATATCAAAATATTAATAAAATACAACATACTGCATATCTATTCATAATATAACAAGTAACTTCTAAATTAAACTTCGGTTACCGAAACTTGTTCACACAAAGTTGGCTGAAAATTCGAGAAAAAATAATGGCATGATTAGTCTAATTTTTTTTATTGTAACAACAAAGAGCCACAATCTAAAGTGCAAATGTTATATTAATGTTGAAACTTACCAATGATTAGAGCCAGAATTATAATGCCGATGACGGCTGCGATTATCATCATCTGAAACGTGAATTATTGCAGCATTAAATATCTAATTGTTTATATTACCTATCTTTTATTTTGAAGCGCATATTCTTAAGCTTAGTGTCTAGCAAAAAAAAAGTGCCCCATAATTCTGTTCCCAAAATATCAACTTGATCGTTATGGTCAAAATAAATAACTTAGGTTTCTCAATTAAATAACATTTGAGAGAAATTTCTACAGTTTTTATAACAAGTCAATGACTACCTTTAAGTTTTGCAACCAAAATTTGCTCTTCAATTTGCCAGCCTGTTGTTCAAATTGTGATGCTCCCTGTTGCAAAGCATCTGAAACATTATTTCATATTAAGCGTTATCCATATGTTAAATGTGGTTATAAAATCTAACCAGTATTTTACATGGTCCTGAAACGATGCTTTATGACGGCCACTTTAGTTTTATGAATTAAATTTTCGTTTCCGTGGTATAATTTGTTTCTTTTTTTATAAAAGTGCGGGCTTACGAGCTGGCGGGTCACCTGATAGTAAGTGATCAACGCCTTCCAGAATCACTCGCAGCGCCAAGACCTCACGAATGTGTTTCCGGCCTTTTAAATTCTTATCTTGAAGGTATGACGTAGACGTTTGGGAACACCGTTGTCGGTAAACAATTACTTCTTACTTTAAAATCAAAACTATTAAATACGTACCTGCTCTGTCATCAAGTTCCGATAACTTTTGATCTCTCTCCAGTACTTTTTCCACGTTCGTTTTCATTATATCCACCACCTGGGTGAAAATTTATTTATTTGTAGCTAAGTTCAATAGATTTGGAAAAGTTTGGTTGCCTCTACATATAGTAGAGGCAACGGAATATATTGCATTATAAATTATAATATTTAGAGTTAAGTTCAATAGATTTTGAAAAGTTTGGTTGCCTATACCAGTGAATAGGAGTATGTAAATCAAATGGCATAGGCAACGAAAGACATTTCATTATAAATTATAATATTTTATTTTTAAATAAATATGTAATAAGTGGAATTTTAACAAGTTATCTCTGTTCAATTGAAATTTTGGTTCATTATAAAAAAGATGCAAGGCAAATGGAAATCTATAAGTTAGACTATGCAATACATTACTTGTAAAAAAGTTGTTACTGCTAATGTCAGTACTATTGCAAGATTATTTCAATCAAATCATCCCAGTGTATTTATAAATTAAATGAGTAATGTGTCACCTCATCGACTTGCGCCTGTGTCTGTTGCAGACGGCGCTGGGCGGCGATCTGCTGTGGGGTCTTCGGCCCCCCCACGGGCATGTCATCGCTGCTTGGAGCCAGGCCGCCTTCCGTCGCCCTAAGAAAAATAACATATAAACTTCAACCAAGCTTTTTTGAAAGATAGTTAAGTATAATTGACTGGAGAGTCTAATAGGGTCTGAGCTTCGAATCAAAACCATTAGTATTGTTGATTGATTGATTTTTCTTACGTTAAAAAAAATTATAAATGCATGTATTTTCTAAAGGTAAAAAATACTAAAGGAGATAAAATACCGATAATGTTGGATAAACGTGACCCTTATTATCCTTGGTTCCATCCTAATTCTTTAACGTTTTCTGTTTTTAGTATCTATAGACATGTGGATCAGAAAAGTAGAATACATAAAAAAGGATCTCAATCATTTCATAGAGTATTGATGATTTGTTAAAAGAAATTTACAACCTGATATAAAATAATTTTCAATGAAACTGCTTGCAACATTTAATCAGGTATGTATATCTGCCCACTAGATTACGTACGCATATTATAGAGGCCAAAAGCTTAAAGGACAATAAAGTCATGTTAAAGTGAGAAAATATAATGTCATAGACGAGTGGATAGCACGTAATATCCGTAATTGACATTTTCGGCGAGGCGTCGGGTCGTTTGTTGAAATGATTGAGCGAAACGAACGATGCTTGTCGGCGTATTAAACGTTTGTCCTTTACATTAATTTTATTATTATGTATAAGATTATATAACAGTCAATATTGTTCTAGTACTCCTTGATTTTTAAGTTATATCAGCTATTTGATGTTATTACATCAAACAGCTGATTATGAAAGAACAAATTCATCCGTATTTCATGATCATTATTATGAAAGAACAAATTCATCCGTAAGGAAGAGCGCATTCTAGAATTATAAATCCACATTTGAACCGTAAATCGTATATTAATACAAAAAATTCAAAAATGAAATTTGAAAGTAAATAGAGTTCGAGTGGTCTAAACTAAATTGGCCGTTGGCCACGGTGAAGTCTGCCGAGCCAATTTCGATGAGTTCCAATAAAAATACATATGATTTTTTCCGTAGGTAAGTTAGAACGAGCTTACTGCCCATTAGTAAAAGTTCAGTATACTTATTGCATATTGATTTACGTTCACGTCAGAAAGGTTATCATCCATCATGTCAATAATCACACATTAACAAACGATCGTCATAAAAGGGGTAGTTATTTTTATATCATGTTGTTTCGTTCAATAATTCATGATGTGGAAAACTGTATTAGAAACTTTTCCATTTCAGGATTATTTTGTAGCAACAAATCGTTCGGATTCTTATACTTATACTTGAATAAATAAAGTTACAATTTTAAGCAAATTTTTAATTGTTGAATTTATGTTTAATTTAGTAATTGATGTAACTATAAACAATAAGGACCCCCAAATTCGGGGAGATAAGATCTTCGAAAGCGTGCACAGCACTTGTATTTAAAAGCAATATAACTAATTTTAGTTACAAAATAAGTAAGAAACACTTTAAAGTTTTGAGACACCGCGCTGGCGTGATCTCATCTTTAATATCAGTGTAAAAATATTTCAGTAATGCAAACTTTCAAAATGTTAACAAGTTTTACTACTAACAAAGGTAATCCTACATATTAGGGTATTGCATAACTTCTTGCTTTTCATATCCAAAAACACGATAAATAAAAACTCAACTGCATGAATACGTACTAAAGAGGAAAAATAACCTCAAATTGAACTTGAAAAATTAGGAAATTTCTTGTTTTGTATTGAACTGAGGAGAGATACATTTATAAGATTTGAGATCCTGTGGAAAGATTATGAGAAATAAAAATTTTTGCCAAAAAATAGAACCGACTTCCTCGCTCTAAAAAGTAGAAAATAACTTTTATATCATTTTTGTGGAAATCTATACAAAGTCGGTGCAAAATCTTATAATAGATAAGGCATTATTATAATAAAAAGCCGAATTCTTAAAGCCATCAAAATTTTAAACTTAACTGAAAAAAATTTGTCTGCAAGAACTTTACTGCGAAATATCCACTATTTATTAATAATATCGAGTCAGGTATGTTTCGGTTTCAATTGGGTCACCGCGAGGGGCCCTCAGACCCAAACCTTTAACCTTTTCTCCGATACAAATCAAATTCCCAATCTCATTTGAAGCGTGTTAACGTAACTAATCGTTGTGAACGTTTCACGTCACTTTCAGCTCCTATTTCATTTGATAATGGAACAATTTAAATAACGTTAAAACCAGTCTAGAAAATATTTTACATTCTGTGAAAATATCTTGTCAATATGCCAAGAAAACATGTATGGCCTTTAAGAAAGAAAGATCACAACCTTCGTTTATATCGAGATTTCTAAACAAATATATTTAGACTTGAAAGTTTTATTTATACGCAAATATCAGACTTCAGAACGACCGTAAAGGTTAAATAAAGAAGAGGTCATTGCACATTAACTTCTAAAGATCAAAGAGGCTAGGTAAAGACTAACATTCAATTTATTTTTATATCGTTATATTTTAATCGATTAGATTAAATTTTCGAGTTTTATCATTTGCGCTAAATAAATATAGTCCTTTTAAAAATTATAATATGTATTACTAGTATAGTATTATATTATCTGTGATATGTATCGTTAATTTATTCGCTTAATAAATAACTGACACACGTTCTGTATATTAGAGAATACAATTTGTTTTTATAACTAAATTCTATTTAGATATAATGTAGTAATGAGTGTTGATATCAGAAATATATTTTTTATATATTAAAATAAATCTGTGACCAAATGATTCGTATTTTACTATAATTGACTATCAGAAGATTTAAAAAATCGAAGAATAAACCTGTTTTACGCTTACCGTTGAATTTAAATCCGAATAAAATTAAAATTTTTTTTTTCAAATGACATCCAAGTACGTACAGATGTTCTGAAACGATCTAACAATAAAGGCTACAATAGTTTTGACCTGATTTATATTTATTTATATGCCTTTGCCACACCGTTTAAAAGGTTAGTGAATAAAGAATCACCCGTATAGCTGACTGATAACATCATGATATCCCCTATGCTTTGCATTACATATCCTTGCAAATGCAACATACCTAGTTTGCATTAAGATGCATCGATAATAATTTAGTAAAATAAAATAAGTCTGTTGATTTTCTTTTCAGCTCTGTTGGATTCGTCGATTTCATTGAACATATTATGCAAATAAATATGCCTTAGCGGATTATTTAGACCACAATTTTATTATGGCTGATAAAGGTACAAGTTATCAGTTATAATCAGTTTTACTCCCTCTTATAATAGTAATTGTATTTTAATTTTATTAATAGGTTAAGCATGAGTAATGAAGTATATTTCAATATTATATTGCATGCATTCTTTAAAATAAAATTTAATAATTAAAAGGGCAAGAATGTTTAAGCATTAACCAAAAGGCTGTTGTTGTCTACAAAGGTCAAGACGTGAATGTATAACCGTTACTCAAAAATTATAATGTTTTTAATAAAAAAAATAGATTTTATTTAGTAACGACATTATTTCCTTGCCCATATCTTTAGATTTATTACAGGTGTTAATTTTATTAAAGATGCGATTTGCTTAAATGAAATGGTCATTATGAATTATAATGCTTTTGCTTTGTGTGCTAAATATTAAATAGTTAACATTGATGTTTTATAATACAGAAGTTACCATTATATATGCGCAAACAAAAAGATAATATTGTCACTTAGGGTACAAACTACAAAGGAGTAGGTATGGTAGTTCATGACGCACGAATGTCTACGATTTGAAAATCTGGTTAACATACGTGGCAACTGAAATTATTGTATATCAATACTAAATCTCATGCTTATTACATACTTTATTGATGAATGCACAACTTTGATTGTGACGTGAGATTAATTATGAGCAATTATTTATAGACGGTAATAAATAATACTATTTCAGGATAAATTTAACATATGTGTGTGATTTTCAATACATTTTCTAAATACTTTTAGGGTATGTTAAAAATTATGATTTCTAAATATTTCTTTTATTAATGCTATTAATACGCAATCAAATTTCTAAATTAATTCATTGATATATAAGAGTGATTCATACAGTTCAAACAATATTTAAAATAAAACATTTCAAAATAATTAAAAAATTAATAAAAAATACTTACATTTTTCAAAACTGATTTTCCGGTATGAAGATAAGAAAGTCCTCCAAGAATATTTTTTAACTTCCACGAATACTTATTAAGAGTCCATTCACTTATTATTCAGATTCTACCCCTCCGGCTGTCGTCACTGCCCAAATGAATGTACTTTATGAATGGGATCCTCACTCGATTTCCCTATAAGAATATCGGCCAATATCTATTTTTAGTTCAACCTTAATCCGAAATAAAACAACCCCCTATTGCATATATCTTACCCGAACACTTTCACCACGACTCCGAAATATTATTAAGCGATATTTAGCGAAGAACAAATTGTAAAACGTGTGAAAATTGGATAAAGTAGAGAGAACAGAAAACCTTCCTTGACAGGGTTTTCCGAATTGTATGGGAGAGGGCGCGCCTGAACTTTCCTTAATAGGTACGAATGGACTAAAAATACCATTCGAAATATCGCTTCCAATTTGAACCTTATATTCAAATGCATTAAATTCCTTTTCTAACAAATAGAATTGTTTGAAATGCGCATGTGTAATTCTCTATGTGTAAGTGTGTGCGTCGGATAATTCACGCATGCGTATTGAATTTTTTGAGGGTAACAAAAATCAATTCTGTGAGTATGTGGGTGTTACGTAATGGCAGAGACAAGTTTGCGTTGGCGACTCGCTTGCTTCTAATTGGGACTAATCCATTCGATAAGATTATTCATCTATTTTCTTTTGTATTCTCGAATGATCAACTACACCATAAATAATATAGACATGCTTATAGACACACGCCTTAAGGTTTTTATTGATTTTGCACGAAAACCGCTCTCTGCTACTCAAACATTAATAATACAGAAAACCATTTACAGGCAGTACAATACACGTGTTGGAAAAACACTTTTATTACACGCTTATGTGTAGCAATGTAATAAATGTATTAGTAAATCACCGACAAAAGAAACTGTTGAATGATAAATATTTATGAATTAGGGATAATTTTTACTTACATAAAAATAAAAATAGAATTTATAAAGTTATAAAGGAATTTCGATCAGGTTAAAAAAAAAGATTTGTCTTAATACACAATTTTTAACAAACTTATGTACACAACGGAAACTTTCTTATAGGTATATCAAGGCGCATTAATATGAAATGTATATCTATATTTCATATTTATGGGCCATTTCACTTCATTTCATATCACCCCATTTCTACTGTGGGATCAGAGCATTGCACGATAGGGCCAAGCTCGCGCCGGTGAAATTACCATCCCCCAGCAGAAGACCGGCGGGAAGCAGTATTGCACTGTGTTTCATAGGTACGGTGACCGGAGATTTCCATTTCATTCCTCTTTCATTTATTTTAATCTTCTCTGAATTTCCCATCATTAATTATCCCCTTCATTTCCTTCAAGCCGACATGGCATCTGCGACACTTTGGTGTTGTAGATGTTCATGGGCTGCGGTCGGTCACTTAAAGGCCTGCTCCGTTTGCCTGCTGTAACAAAAAAAAGCTATTAAAAAACCATGATACAGAAAATTATAAGCTAATATTCAAGGTGTTAAGAGTGTTTTTCTTAACGAATTTGTATCGGCTCTTAGTAATGTGATACTATACCGATAATCGTTCGGAAAAACCTTCCGCACGCCCAACAATTCTCGCTTGAAATAAATCCGGGATTTAGGTACTGAAATCTAATTATGTGTTTAGCCTTTGTGTAAACAAAGACGAGGATAGCGATAGAAGTGAGCCGACAGATAAATCTTGTATACGTTTCTTGATTAATTAAGAAGACATTTTATGTCTCACATTTATAAAGTTTTTGATTGATACATAATATGAAATGGCTTTTAGATTATCTATAATTGTCAACTACAAGACATGTGGACTCTCTCTAGTTTAAGATCATACTATTGTAAACCTACCATGTTTTTTGCAAATGTAAGAATAAATGAATAAATAAATTCTATAATACCGCAGTACCTCAACAATAGGTACAAACACATCAAAAACTGTATTTTAAATTCTGTTTGATAATGTGATACGAAAAATAAACTCAGTGATCGTATTTGTTATTCATCTAAATTAACCGCTCAAAAACATAAAAATGAACATAATTTCACGTTCATAAATCATAATTATTTTGCACTAAAATCTCTCATCATAAAGTGGTTGGGAGGCGCGTTTTAAATATTGTGCAATTTTTCCTCCGTATACAACCGTCAACTTGGCTTACAGCCTCTTAACCTTCACAGATACAAATATGATTTCGAGCAAAACGATAGGTCGAATTCTCAAAGAGGCTATTTCCTTGGACGTCCAAAGGCGGACATTAAGGTGGCTTAAGGTTGCTGTTGACAATTTCTAATGCTAGTGTAGACGCGGCTTTAGACCCGTGACCTTGACAAAGCCTTCACACGTAGGCTCGTGTAAGTTATGAGAAAATGTTGACAAAATGTTTGTTAATCGCTCTTTAATAATTTGATCTTGCACATCGTTTGAATAATTAAGTGGTACTTTGTTCTTTATTCTCTAAGTGTATAAGTTCATAAAACAATACACACATTTTTATGCTATGTATAAAAAGATGGAAGGGAGAGATTTCTAATCAACTACCAGCGGGATAATATTGAAAATTAGCATGTAAATAGTGTGTAGAGAAAATTTAAGTTTTCAAACGAGGAACAATGGTGTCATTTTCTGTTCTTCAAATTATTTATTTATTTATGCCAATAAAACTAATAATGAAAACATAATAGATAAAGAATAATACGATTGGCTACCAAGGTAGAGTTTTTGGAGAAAAGTGAGGGTTGTTTAATTTATTTAAATAATTTGGTTACTAGTATGGCTAAACGATGTTAATTCACAGCTTATACGAAACATCGATAAGCTTCTAACAACTTGTTCTGCAAACAATCACCTGTTACCTGAACTAATCTTCGGTGTTAGTGAAAACGTCAGTGCAAATGAATAGAAGTCGATCTTCATTACTTAGCGACAAGCCAACCCACACCGCAATTAACTAAGCACTTGTCATCGACTTTGTTTATACCAAACGGTATATTTATAAGGCTGACAAATCTTTTATTTTCAGATAATATTATTTTCTATTTTTTATAGTTACTGGTTAAAGATCTCATACAATCCTAATTCGTACAAATTCGTATAAATGTGAAAGTTTTGGTAAGTTAGTTAGTAAGTTCTTTATCTACTGCACCGATTGAGATGAAATTTTGTATACAGCGGGCTGGATTAGGTGAAATTTATTGATCTATATTATCGAATTTAATGTAAACTAAGGCGCGTTCAGAGAAGTTAATTATAAAATAAACACAATTAATTTATAGTTCAACTTTTATTGAATACCACATTTAATCACTTGTGCTTACATTGTTTCATTGGTTTTTAATCGCTTGTGGACCTATAGATTTATCTGGCACATTAATAAAATATATGTTAAAATAATATTGGAAGTTTTCTCCTGAATATCCTTTTAAACTCTGCTTATGTTAATTTTCAGATTTGTTCACAAAATGGATAATAATAATTCCTTAGAAGAGTACGTCCACCTACGACATCAATAAATCTACGTACATTTATAAAATACACACTTTTATTGGTATGGCTTCTAAAACTGTCGTTCTGAATAGTTTACAGCGAAAACAATAGAAAATAGTTTATGCAACATGCTTTACTACTACGTTTTATTACTTTGTAATACCTAGATTCAATACCCTTTATTCACTGACTTCTATTTTTATTATTATGAATAATTAGAAACAAACAAGTTATCAACATGGCGAAATATTAATAATTTATGGTTGTAATGTTGGTGGTCTTCAATGTTCAATTAAAATGAGTATAGAAAATTACACAGTTCATCACGTTGTTCTATGTAAGTCATATCTTTCAATAAATCCATACTTTCTAAGTAGGCATGTTATGTTTTATTTTCAGCAGTAGAAAGGTGTCATAAAATTATATCTATTTATCTGTCAATATTATATTTATATTGAGAAACATTTCTTTAAATAAAAATAAACACTTAGGCAGGAAGGTTGTACCCGTATTGAATCTGACTAAAATCTTTTGTCATTCATTAATAGAATACTAGAAGCTGTGGTGGAGACAAGTAATTATTAATTAATAAACAAAGGGTACACTAATGAGGTCCCTTTATTATTTATACATAAGACAATTCACTAATTAAGTTAATTTTGCAATTAAAGTACGGGAGGATTCAAATTTGATATAATAAGTCAACGTATTTTTGCAGTGTCTCTACTTATTCCATATCCCACTCGACAACATTTTGTATGGGTGAGTTTCATTTAATTTAATTGTATAAAATATTTATAATTATAATTGAAATGTTTTCAAACGAATACAGATCTTCATATGTCTGATATCCTCTAGAGGTCATGATACATCGAAAATACTTCATTCATTGGCATTTTTGAATGAGAGAATGCTCTAGGGCAAAAAGTTAAAACAACTTAGCGAAGCGTTTATTTAATTTACTGTGTAAAGGTGGGGTGGTGCGTGGGTACGTCAGTAAGTTACTAGAAATGTAGCTAGAGGCAAACACGTCGCAGTCTCAATTATAGTTTACATAAACCTCCATTTTGCGGTTGTAAAACATGTGGGTGTTTCAATATTGATGAACACTAACTGTAATATATTTATATATTTGGATGAGATAGAGATATTTTCGAATGTAATATTGAGGTAGAAAATACATCAGTCGTGAGACCTAAATTGAGTCCATTGAATACCAGGCTTCAGGCAAATTGTGAAAGATTTCAAACTGAAATGTGAACGACTGTAATATGCATGTTCCGGCCAGGTGCCAGTGAAGGAAGAAAAATTGTTTCACATTTTCTATTCCTGAAATATCTTTGCTCTAATATTTCTCTGCAAGTCTGAAAATTCTTCGAAATCGCACATTTTATTTAAATGTACACAATTCGTGGACGTTGAATGCACGCTTTATTTTTTATCGTGTCAAAATGCAAATCATGTCTGCAGTTTCGCGCGCTTTTATGTTGAATACAAATAAAGTGCAAACAAAATACTGATGAAATGAAAACAACGTTGAATGTCACTTCGAAGTGTGAAAATTTATTTAAATTCGAATGTGTGTTAAATTTTATTGACATTTTGTTAATTTGTTGTTAAGAAATACTTTTGACTTTTCAAGTCACACTACTGAATAATGTTAAAGTTAACAGTTGCGGCTTATTTCCAGCCTTATGTTCACGAATAGTTACCCACTCAAAGTGACAAATTAAATTTCATTTTCTTTCTTACTTGCCTTCACAATTTACTGTAAAAGCGCATTCAAATGTAGACGAATAGTATTTGATTGAATTAGGTATTTTAGAGATGAACAGCCTTATTTATTAACGTCTCTCAATTTTAAACTACCCTCTTAGATGTTTTTAACGTTTTTTGATCACAACGTTTTTCACATGATTGAAATAATAAAAGAAAAGATAGATAGTATATTATCTTTTTTTTATTTAAGCCTCTTCATTGGTGTTTATTAGCGGACATTTGCAACCACACATGGATTCCCGAGTGTGCTGTGGAGGAAGATGCCCCACCATCATTGAGACGCATATTTTCTGATGAATGTGATATGTATGAGTTTAATTGTGATTATGAAAGAGGTAAGAATTCTTATAGAAGAGAATGTCATTAGAAGGCTAGACATATTGCTTATTTTCCTAAGCCGTATAAAGAGACTCATAAAACTCAAATAAAAACTACACCAAAACACCGTATAGTAATTTTGTTCTGAATAAATTCACTTTTTTTTTCTCTACAGATCTAATAACACCTCTACATTTATAATATACAAATGAAAACATAAAGCTTTGGATGGATGCACCAATATAATAAATTTAAAAAAGTTTATGCATACATTTCTTTTTCAGATTTCGAACCGATAAACTATTCCGATTGCTTCAATATACCGATTGGATGCCCTGTTCCTCAACCTTGCCCATCCATCCCACCGTGCCCTGATCATAAACTACACAAAGTCGGGAATAAGTACAAATATGTCAAAATAAAAGGAAGGAGGGCAGACTTTCTCGGACTCACAACAAAAATACATCTTCCAAGGCATATGCTCAATGGAAGAAGACGATACACTCCTACCATACATACGCACACTCCAACAATACCCAAAACTGCTAAGAAAACTGTTTCAAAAACTAAAGCTACATTCACAACCGTAATTTTAAAAAAAGAAGAGGTTGTCAAGAATGGACAACGTATGATAAAGGTCATCAAGAGAATTTTCAAAAGGATGACCCTTAAAAAAGTAACCAAGAAGTATACGCAAGATTCAGATTTTCTCGAGTAAAATTCTGCGATAAGGATTTTATTTCTCTGTGGCAACAGCTCCTTACCGTAAAGTTGTATTACAAGAAATAATATTTGATAGCAATTGTTATAATATTGATAAATAGTGTTTTCTGTAAAACGTTTCATTAAGTTTAAATACACTTTGTACATTAATCAAGTATGTATAATAAATCCTTACCATGACTATTGAAATGAGGAATACGTTAATAATAATAACATATAAAGGTAAATCAATTTAGATGATAAACGTTAATAACAGATGTAAATAATATTGATTAATTCTCGGGATTGAATTTTATTACAGTATTTTTAATGAACCAAAACTCGGTTGCCCATTACGTACCTGTAAGTAATGTATTTGAATTCAATTATTTTAATAATTTATTTCTAGAGCTTTCTTATCTTCTTGTATTGTATTCTTCTTAAATTCCATAGCCACCAAAACCATGTGCAATGGCTCAAGTATGTAACCATACTGGCAATTCAATATGTGGTTTAGAAACAAAGCTTGTCACAGTGCGAAAGTTTTTAGATGAGTGTGACATGTATGAATATAATTGCGACAACCAAAAACGTGAGTAGAACATATCGCTAAAATATACAGTGGCATAATCGTAATTATAACTTCATATAATTTCAGAGTACTATCAAACAAGTGACAAAAAATGTGAAGAAGCAGAGACTACGACGCAAGCTTCTACTACCTCATCAACATTGAGTACTACAGAGACTGCTATTACAACTGAAAGTACAACTATAACAACTGCGAGTACAACAACAACAACTGAAAGTACTACAACCACAACAACAGAGCCTACAACAACAACTGAAAGTACTACAACCACAACAACTGAGCCTACAACAACAACATCTACAAGTACTTCAACCACAACAACTGAGCCTACAACTACAACAACTCAAAGTACCACTTCTACTACTGAACCAACAACGACAACAACAACAATCGAAAGTACCACAACTACAACTACCGAACCTACAACTACAACAACTGAAAGCACGACGGCTAGTACAACTACTACAACGGAAACTACTACAGTTACTACTACTGAGAGTACGACCTCTAGCACTACAACGAGAACAACAGAAAGCACCACTGCCACCACTCAAAGTACACTTGCCTCAACTACCAAGGATGGTTTGAAAACAACATGCTCTTTAGATGCGACGTCTTCAACGCCAACGCCGTCTTCAAACTTAAAGCTCACATCTTCAGGATCAGGATTAACTACGCAGAATACACTTGTCACTTGTCAAATGTATCCTGACGATTGTGATAGACCTGTCACATGGGAAACTACAGCCAAAGGTGAAACGCGCGACTTTTTCCAAATATTGAGAGAAAAGTACGGGAATCGGATTAAACTCTTGAGAGCTACGACGCATTGGCCACTCCGAGGCGTAGTTTACAGTTTTAATGAAGAAAATTTTCATTTTGGTCGACATAATGAAAGTTGAGATTGGGTAAAGCATAATAGGCTGTTATGCCCAGCCATAATGTAGGTTAATAGACTGAAGTGCACTGTGTATGAGTACAGCCAGCCAAAGTGTACAATTGAATTTGGCTGCCAGCCAGTTTTTAGTGGCACAGACTTTAGGGTTATTCAACTGTTTGTGTACTAAGCGTTCTGATAAAAGACAATAACGTACTTAGGGGCTGTGACTTTTTAATCGTGTCTGGGTTTTGGCAACTTTTCGAGAAGATATCAACTTAAAGTTTTATTAGAATTTAGAGCAAACTTTATGATTGCAATAAAGATATCTACTTTTAAAACTAAAGACTGGTATTTTCTTTAGTCCAGACCGACATTTATGCTTAATTCGTTAATATTGAAAAAAATGCATAAATAAATGGCATTGAATGCAGAATAATTAAGTTAAGTAAAAAATGTCACATTACTCTACTGTAACATTAATAAACCCACATAAACAGAAATAAAGACAAAGATTCATAACTTATAAGCTTTTAAATTAGTTTAAATAACCACTTTGAAATAGATTACCGAACTAAAAGATCACAATATGCCCTGTGAAAAATTGCCAGTACTTGGCGTGTAATGTCAAGGCTTCTATTGTTCATTTATCTGACAGTTCTGAGATGAATAGCCTTTTAATTACAGCACTGGGAGAATAAAAACAGCAATGAATACACACTTCATTTGTTTTATCTGATGTAATTTAGAAACAAAATGCAAACACGCACAGATTCACAAAGAATACATTAAAGATCTGGAAAGTTCTAAAAAGCATTGAGTAAGTCATATGTTTGTCGACCTCGTTCATGTATCGCAATGAACTTGACCCTGTATAATAATCTTAAGAAATCGTTAGTGGTTAGGCTGGCTTTATGTGGAATTATTGACGTGTATTTATACTTTAAATTTATGTATAAAAATAAATTATTATTTTTATACATTAAGCAATTAGTACTTGTGTAAACTTAATTCTTGCAGGGCATAATTAATTGTTATTTTATAAGCCCTATAAAATGTCAACGCGTTCGTAATATTAATTAAGGTTAACTTTCAATAATTATAAATATGTACCTATTACGAATTAAAAAAAATCTTAAAAGTTGGGTACGTAATTATATAATTAT
>LQNK01002611.1:229132-255678 GCA_001586405.1 Phoebis sennae | reverse complement strand
TGGACGCCGTCATGGCACCAGTATAAATTGAAATGTAACGCCTACGCTTCACAAGTAATTTTCAACAAATACCTATTGATAAAGGTTAGGGGTCGTTAGCTACCATGAATATCAAGGAGCCCATCTTAAATGAGATATGGAAATTCAGCGCCAATATTATTATCATTAATTTAGTTCATACCGGTATTAATTTGGTCTTATTAGCGTTCATTTGCGATGTCATTTCTCTCTAATTAGCCAGTTTGTGCCGCTTTGTTATGTAGAATAACATTTACATATTGTATTGATACATTTTCGCCAATATTGAATATAACAATTCACTTCACATTTGCTACTCCATGCGGTTTCGCTCCCGTAACAAAATGTTATATTGAGGGTTTCCCATAGGGGGTTTTGGGATACCTTATTCCAACTAAAACATATTCCACAAAAAAAGCAATAACCATTGCGGCGATGAGGTGCATAAATAAGAATTTGTGTAAGGCCTACGTTGTCTCTCATTGTAATTATTTAAAAAGTTTACCTCTGTATAATATTGTGCATGCTGTATCAATCTATAATTGTTTTATACATTTAATCAAGAAGTTTACCATATATCTAGGTTTCGATATAAGTATTATTGTACTCAAACGTTGGTTGGTCAATGAATAAAATAAAATAAAATAAGAAGAGTGATATCATGTTTGAGGATATCGGTGCACGTGCGATGTTACCTGTTAACTTTAACGTATACATGAAAAGTGTTTTGAATCAACAGAAAATTGTAGTAAAATCACTTACTCAACAAGTATTGCATAACCTGAAAAGCTTTATGGGAAGTTCTTGGATTGGAACAGAGCCAAAACAATAAACATTTTTACAGTAATTGTCAGATAAACCAACAAAAAGCAACAGGTACGTTTTTGGCATGTAATACTAACAAAAATGACTGCCGAAACTAGATTAGATTCTGTTTGACGTATAAATATATTGACGTGACAGATAGATTATATTAGTTTGCAAAAAAAATGTAAGTATCTATTTTGTCGCATTACTGGATTACGATCATACTAAATTCTATACCTGTGTACTACAATATATTTGATTACTCGCTTGTTTTCGAAAATTTTGTAATAGATGATTCTGTACGAAGTCAAATGCTATGGTATGATCCAAGAACAAATTTTCGTAGCTATATATCCAGTAGCGATATAGCCGATTAGTGCGAGAGGAAATTGTAGCTTTAAAAAAAATACAGGTATTACAAACCTTTCCTGCTATCACAATTGTATTCATGCATGTCACAAGTATCTATAAAGGTACGCATTTCCCCGCAGGAGTCGATCCCGCACATGGGCACTTGGTCGTGTCGGCATATGTCCGCTATGTTGCATTCTTCTTCAAGCTAAAAATTGTCATTGTTATTAATCCTTTATGTGATGAAAACCAAAAGAACGTTCTTCAACAGTTCAAACAGCGCCATCTAGTTCCAAACTAAGCAAAGTTGTATTTGTCTTTATACGATGGAGACGAAAGTCGGAAAAAGAATTTTTGGTAAATAAAACCTTTGCATTTCATCAAATTCTATAGTCAATCGGGATCGATTGTATTAATATTATGTACTACGATAAAATATATAGTGACTTTAATTGTGTCAATTGTCTATTTTGGAGAAAAATTACAAAGACAAATTGTTGTTCTTTTTTAAAGTCTTTATTCTTTATGATATGTCGCAGTAGATATATTTTCAAATCTTACTTACCTTAGCACCATCCACGTGAGCGATACAAATTTTCACCCCCAATATTAATTGTAAAACTATACTACATATGCATACATAGAACATAGCTTCAACATGGTTTACGCAAAGTTAAACATATTCTATTATAAGTATTATTGAATTGGCTGGCTCGTAAAATTTATGGAGCACTTGTTGATTTGCTCTCACTTTATAAAGAAAAACGATTTATAGACCGATAATGTACTTACTAGAATTTTATGGATGTTTTTTGTATTCAGACAGTCTTACGAGTTATGGCATGATGTTCATTCCATTCATTCTTGTCTTGCTTTTTCTCACTGACCTATTTAATTTTAATGATACGATATTTTGATTGATATTTTACCTATTTAATTTTATTGTAAGGGTTGTCTGGTAGAGTTCACTACCGAGCGATAAGACCACCTTTTGCTTGTTCTGTATTCTAGTTTTTATTGTTATGTATTTCATTTCTTGTTCATATACACAGATTTGAGTATATTTTGTACATTACCACTATTTAATTTGATAATTTGCATGATAATTTTAATTGCCATAGTGTATCATATCTTTAAAATAGGACATTGCTTAGACCCGGTTCTTATAAAGGACGGAATCATAGTATAACAGATACGAATCGTTTTCATTAACGAGCAGTTACAATTAGCCAATCTGAACGAAGTTTTGGTAGTTATTAAACGCCAGATTTATTATAGATTAAGACTTACGCCTAGTAGGATATTGTACTGTCCGTAATTAAAACGACTTTTATTTTTATAGGAACTGGGCATTAGTAAAATCTATTTATCCCACCATCACAAAGATTTCTTGGGAGATTTTGTTCAAATTGTGTTTTGTTCATTAAGTTCAAATTGTATTTTAATATTAAAGTCAACCTGTCGGCAGGTTTTACATTCATGAATGGTAATGTAATTAAAAAGAAAAAAAGAAAAGGTCTTAAATTTTTACTTTATAATTTAAACCCGGTTGAGATTTTTTCTTTCTCGTTTATATTAAACAAATCGGATTCAAGTTTATAACTTTTTTAAATTTAAAACAGAATACACAACTCATACATTTTATTGTTATTTAAAATTCTATTTATATTTAGACTTCATGTTTAAATTGCAGTCCGTTCTATATTCAGGTTTCTTGAAAGATCTTCCTCGTTTGCAGGTCACCCAGCATTCGTGGATTGGTCTTTGTTTGAAATCTAAGAAAAAACAAAACCTTCAAAAACTAAACTTTCATTATTGTTTAAAGAAAATTCCATAGGGTTATAGGAAAAGGGAAACGTTATTACCTTTATGTTAATATTATTGTTCTAATATTTCAGACCGATTTTTGTTTTAGCTTAAAGGTTTATAAATCAAACTTGTTTTATTTTTTAGTAAAAATATAAACGCATTAGCGATGCTGCGTAGAAACATCCACAGATCTTTTAACTTTGATATCGAGAATGAGATGGATTTTAGTTTCAATAACCACACAAAAATATAAACAGATAGGGAGATTTTAGAAACCCTAAAGGGGTTTTTTATTGATTATTAGTCACGCCCCACGGCTTCACTCACATAATGATTGACCCTGATCCAGTGAGAATTTCGGGATATAAAGAAGTCTATCACCTAACCTCTAATAGCCTACACAAATATCCAAACATATAAACATCCAAACTTTCATATAATAGGATTCTTATTCACGAGATATTATTTAAATTTCGTAAATTTACATTTACTTTACATTCAATTTAGATAAATTGTCCAAAAAAGCAAAAAATCATAGCATTGAAACTAAAGTATAAAAATATAAAAAAATAGTTTTAAAACGTTTGTGCTTAAAAACCTTTTAATTAAATTTTTGGGACACGAGCCAAGATAGTAACATTTAAAAGTTCTAGCGATGCAGAACATTGGGCTGTAAAATATGATAAACTACCGCTTCGTCCCGGTTACGTTCGGTTCGACTTTCATTATTTTTTGTGAAAATATAATTTACTGCGCTATGCCCCACAGATTCAGTTTCATCATAATCTGTATATGTGATCTTATGTACCTAAAATAATCTCTATATCCCTTGGTCATCAAATTACACGTAAACGAATGAAAAAAAAAATCGTTCATTATTATTTCTGTTTTTTTATTGACAAAAAAAGGTTCTTATGATATAAAATATTTAGAAAAGTGATTTTAGTTGTATACGTGCAAAACCAGGGCGGATTGCTAGTAAGAAAAGTTACTAGTAAGGTTGTAGGAGAATTTATCTGAATGCTAAAACTGTATTAAAATCTTCGTAGTTTATAAGATATAAGCAACTTCATTTTATACTATTTAGTGATATAGTGATATTGAGGAAATAGCTTCGCAGTTTCTTTTCAGAGCAAGCGTTTTGTTCGATATTGGATTGAAACCGTTCTTTGTTCTAATATAGCTTTAAAACCTTATGATCGTGTTGCATAGAAAATGTTCTATTGTCACAGTTCGGTAAATATAGCTGGGAAATACATAGGTTCATATAGAAAATAGTTCTAGATTATGACGCGCTGCTTATTTGTTCGACTTCTACGATTATAAATAATAATAGGATTCTTAAGGATTTAAATACTAATAGGTTTAATGTTGTGATAGAATGTAGATAAACGCGCAAATAGTTCAAATTTTTTGGCGAAGAGTTATTTATATTCTAACATGGAAAGCTGTAGCCATATTTACATAGGAAATCAAGCCAGAAAATACCGTCCTTTTCCGTTACCTTGCCGTCGAATTTTTATTATTTTATATACTGTTTGTAAATACGACCTTGATCATCACTTGTTCCTATAACATCGAAACACATGGAAATCATGAAGATGTTGTCATACAAACCCTTTTTGCTATCACAATTGAATTCGTGCATGTCGCAGGTGTCTATGAATGTTCTCATCTCGCCGCAGGAGTCGATCCCGCACATGGGCACTTTGTCGTGCACACATAGGTCTGCTATCTTACACTCCTCTTCATTCTGTATTATATATTTTATTAATTTTAACGAAAGATTGTTTTGAGTGTGTGTTCAATCTCCAAAACTACAAAATGGCCTACTCAAAATACTGAATGAACTATCTTATCAAGCTTATATACTATCTGTATATAAAATTTCATCAAAATCGTTTCAGTAGTTGTGGATGGATAATCTGGATTATAGGAGTTGCCATGAAACACATTGTCACAGTAATGAGATTTTCTGTCAATATTTAAATTATGATAGTTAGACGTTATATTTTTGTGATCCAGAAAATGTATTGTTTTTATTTCCTTCTCCATCGCATCGTTAATTGAATATTTTTATTTAGTCCATTCATAAAATTAAAGAAACAGTCCGAATTGTTGCAATCGTTTGCTCTGAAACATTTCGAATCTTGAAACTTTTGTGATATTTAAAATGTAACTTTCCACATGCTTTGTACTGTACCCATTTTAAAGTTTATTGTTTGAAAACGAGATCAAGGTTGCTTCTCAGCGTAAGACTTCCAATTCAAGCCACTTTTGTATACATAAATAACTTCATTAATTTGAAATACGTGCAGATTTTCAATTTAAGGAAAAAGCGCTCATTAAATATGTTTATGTTCATTAAATATTTATTTATGGATTATGATCTTAAACACGGCTTTTTAATTATTCTTTACATTGAAGCAGATTATAAAGAATTTATAGAGTAATATTACTTTCAGACACCTATAAATGTATAGATGTATTTTGTGCTATACCTATAGCAACAAGAAATGTTACAACTAAAACAAAATCCTATACATAGTTGTAACTGTTCGATATGCGACAATTTTTCTATAATTTTCACTGTTTTCCCGTACGGAATGTATTATTTTCCTTACCTACATACATACCTTAATTGATTCACTGTGAGATGTGACTAAAATTATATACGCTATTAGGTGGGTGACTGCAATAAGAATATGTTAAGAATATTTAAAAATATTTCAAGATTTATTCAAAAAACGCAGCGTATACATTGGTTAGGCTAATAGGTAAATATTAAAGAATAACATACCTATTAATGCTATCATAATAAAGCATTATTATTACATGAAAAATATTTTAAATGTCAGCGAAAAACTTTTATTGAACTACTTCGCGAAAACTGTTCAATACTATAAAATTGCGTATAAAATATTACTTCTGATAATTTCAAGGCATATTTTGCTACCAGTATAATATTATAAATCTTGTTGCTCATAAATAATAAAGGTTTATGTTTGTCGATTCGTAATATTCGAACTTGGTCAGTTAAGGAAGAAATATTATTGTATTTATGACAAATTATTGTTTAATCGAAGTAATTTACCTACATTTTCTCTATGTATCTACTCTCACTGTACAGAGAATTTATGATTGTGTACAAGTTGTATATGGTATACCTATATATATTATATGTTGATTCAATTAGTTTTTATCACAGAATGCATGATTAAAATCTTTAATTAATGTAAATCAAAAGATGAAGAACAACTATAAACTAACGTTCTACTTCATTCATTTATTTTATGTAATAAAGTCATTGTAAAAATGACATTTTCGTATGATATATGCATATTACTTTTTTACGACTCTATAAAGTAAAATATATATTATACTTGAAAGAATTTTGCTTCTATCGATTCAATACGATCTTTTCTTCTTGCAAATCCAATACACAAAGTGTGGGTTGGCTATAAGAATCACAGTCTAGAATAAATTTGTTCATGGACACAATGACGCAAACCTTTTTATTAATGAGAAAGTAATCTATTACATGTGCATTCGTTATTTAATACTGGCTTTCAATCATATACAAATATCTGTTCTTTCAAATTTGACTAGTACTTCCTGAGATTTGCGCGTTCAAATAAATAAACTAACTCTTCAGTTCTATATTTGTGGTATATATTAAAGTGGAGAAGTATTGGTTGATAGCATGATTTAAACTTAGAAAAAAAAACCAAGCCTAATAAGTATAGGTAGAGGTACCAATTTGTTATCGTTACTGTGAAATGACTTTTCATTCCAATTAATGGATATAATCTGTTCTGTATGTCTAAAACGCAAATGTTAGTCTAGAATAAGTTTGTTCAGGGACACAATGACGCAAATCTTTAATTAATGAGAAAGTAATCCATTGTTTTGCGTTACTTGATATTAAAATGGAGAAGCATGTGACAGTACAATTAGCTGAGAACCGCATCGACGGAGTAATTCAATCACGATGCGGTTAATACCTATAAATCACATTCATCGATGGTTTAGGAATGACCAGTCTTGATATTTGAAAAATTTTACCCTTAAATGTATAATTGAACCATTCGTATTACAGCGTCTTAAAGGGTCCCAAGTCTACTAACGTAAAAATGCTTCAATTGCGTCTTAACTGCATCATGTGATGATAGTTTAATACATTTATTATTCTGAATGCAACGATTAATAATGGACACTGATAAAACGACTGTTTATGATATTGTAATCATATAGCATATGTATACAATATACTTATTATATTAATTTCGAAAAATCATTTTTATTGCTATGCATTGAATGACTCAACTTAAGGAACAAATCACGCCTCCTTTTAAAAGAAAAATAATAAGATGAGACTATCATCTAAGAAACCTGTATTTATGTTGCATATTTTTATCCCGGTAAAGCCTAGGGAATATAAAGCCGATGTTCGAAGCCATATTTATAATTTATAAGCTGTTTATGTTGGAATCTTTAATCATAGCTATCAAATTTCTAGTTCCTGGTGCAAGAACTTTTGAACTCTTCACTACATAGTATAAAACAAAGTCGCTTTTTCTGTCATGTGTCATGTTGTATGTCCCTATGAACGCTCAAATCTTTAAAACTACGCAACGGATTTTGATGCGGTTTTTTTTAATAGATAGAGTAACTCATGAGGAAGGTTTTTATCAGCATTGCACCCGTGCGAAGCCGGCGCGGGTCGCTAGTTGTTTATAAAGTGTAATTTAATTGTGCCCATAGTCATACTACTACTACTACTAACAACACTCCACTGCTGGACATAGTCATAAACAATATATATTTTGTTGTATTTAATAAATGAATTTAATTAGATCCTTGTTCAATAAAAACACGTTTTAATAACGTTTTGTTATAACGTGGCCCGTGGGTGGAAAATCATTTAAAAACTGAACATCTCGTTACAATGTTTTTATTGTTGAAGATATTTCTAATTATGAAAGCAGATTTACGAGGTATTCTGAAGGTCTAATAAATGTTATACGGCTATACAGTAGAAATTTACAAAGCAAGTACCACCCACGCAGTTCCTTTGTACGTAATTAAGCGTTTAAGAAGTAGCTTAATAACTTTGTTGTTAGATATTATATTTATGAAGGAAAGGTACCTATTATTTGAAATTAGCTTCTGCACCCGGTTGCACCCATTAATTTGGGGTCTAGAAATCAATAAAATGTATCATCATCATAACATCTTATTAATCTAATAAGAGGAACCTGTCTCTGTAAGAAGTGTCATCAAAATTTGTTCAGTAGTTTCGGCGTAATTGACGCACAAACATACCGACATTCAAACAACCAAACATCCAAACTTTAACGTTTATTATATAAGTAAAAAGAGGCCAAAAAGTTATGACTTTTTTGTGTAATAACAAGTATCAAATTCATTTGTATTGCACATCCAATTATCGACACTATAAGTGCTGTTTTCTTCGCCCCCCGACCCAATTGCTTAGATTCTAAAGGACGACATGAAGTCTCTATATATTGGTAAATTATTTTTAATTAAGTACAATATAATATTTAAATCAGATAATTTTATAAAGTAATTTTTTTTTCAGTTGCCGTTTTTCTAACGTTTGTATTATATTCTCATCAAGATCCTATAGAAAGTTTGGAAGATGTTCTCGTTTATCCAATGGAACCAGCAATGGTGAGAAAATTATTACTTTGACTAATATTATTTATAATACAAACAGCAAAACTAAGACAAGCGGTTTATTTCACCAGAAAAAGCATAAGCGTGATAGTGAGGATGTGACAACCAAAAAAGCTAAATTCATGGTATTTGTGGAGGACAAATTGATACAACATACGCAGGCGTTGGAATACCTTGTCAAAGCGTCGGCCACTCAATCGGAATTGTTGAAAGACCTTATCGAAAATTTGAGTAATAAAATGGATGAGCCGAAATTGCCTGAAAAACTAGAGGTACATCGACTTGATAATCGGCGCAGTCCCAATGAAGATTTGGACAATCCTCTCAAAAAACTTGGGAAATCTTTTCCTACTTATGGGATTCTATTTAAAGATGTGATAATGCGTACATTAGAAAGAGATGATGGACCAACTCCTCTAGTAGAACGACGAATAAATAAACCAGAGGTAAGTGCGTAGCCAATCTTCTGGAGCTTTTTGTTTTTGTTCAATAAATAAAGTTTTCTTTACAGCTTCAGAGGTTTGCCACACATTTACTTCAATTTTTTGTCTTTATATTGATTTTTAATAAACAAGTCTAAGAGTGACTCTGCTTTTATTGCTAACTTGAATCTAGAAGACTGTCCTATCTACAATTCTATTATGTCTATTATAGTAACTTTCAGAGCCAGTTATATTTCTAACACCCCTATCTTAGGTAACTATTGGATCTGTTCAAGAATTCATATCTCTTTATAAATCTGTTATGTAAATTATGATATGTTTTCAGTCACGTCGTTCAGGTTCAAGGCCTATAATTGTACAGAGTAGTCCAAATAACAGTCCAAGCCCTTGGTGTGCTGTAGCATTGGTGTGTCATAGGACCTACAACCCGGTTTGTGGTTATGATGATAATTTTGGATATGGGAAGTTCGACGACCTGTGCCATATGCTGCAAGTTAACTGCTATTGGAAATACAGTAAGTGGACCTTAACGTGTTTTTCATCACATCCAATCTTAGCACTCGTGGATCCAAAAAGAAAAAAAATATTTTCTGCATTTTCACTCGCATATATCTCATGTTCTTGAGAAAAGCTATCATATATCCCTTGATGATTTAACATAATCTCTGTACAAAATTTCATCTAAATCGATTCAGTGGTTTTAGGTGTGAATAAGAGATCGCATTTATAATGTAAGTAGGGATGATAAATACAGGAAAAATTGAATTTTTACACATTATTTTTTAATACTAAGCCCATCATGCCCTGATATAAGGTACCTAAATACATTCATACATTTTTTGTTTCAGATTTTGCTTTGGTGCCTACATGTAGACCTGCATTGAGTAATTAATTTTAGAGGACTGGTTTGTTTGTAATATAAAAGTAATTTTAAATCGTATGAATTATTTATAGATAAATAAGTGCTCTTCAACCAACTCCTTGGCCCAATTCTCTGGGGTTAGGGCAGATTCCTTCTTCTTCTTTGACGTGTCTGAAAACTGAGAAACAAATTTAAATGTGATAAAAAGTTAATTTAATTATACGTCATATTATTCTGAAGTTTCTTACATCACCACAATAATTTCTGTATAATTAATCAGTCAGACACCTTTGAGTTCTATATCTATAGATTGTATATTGCAAAAGGTAATATGATGCACTATGGCATTCTCCGATCATTTTCACGTGAAATAATGAGTTTTTTTTAACTAAAAACTTTAATAACGATTTCCAATAAGAATAGTGTTCAGGTTGATGGTTGTTGGTGGTTAGTTGGTGAAGGTTGTTGTCAATTGGGAGATTACTTACAAAAAATTAATATCAACTATTTATTAAATTTGTGGACCCAAACATTCAATAGGGTAACTCACCCATGTTATATTCACACGAGTACTCGTAAAGATCGCAGAGGTCCAGGAATGTCCGCGCCTCGTTGACCGATTTCCCGCACACTATCACGTTGTCGTGGAAGCACGTGTACGCGTGCTCGCATAGTTTCTTGAGTTCCGACTGTAAGCAATTTTGTTTTATTTACACTAATAATATAAAGCTGAAAAGTTTGTCTATGGGTGTGAACATGTTTATCTCAGGAACTAGTGCTCCGAATTGAAAAAATCTTTTTAAGAAAGACTAAGACCTATATAGGCTTTATAACATTATGCTCCGGGGAGAAGCCGTGAGGGACATTTAGTGTGTATATAAAAATGTAGAAAATAGTTATAATTGTCCACATACAAGGAATTAATGATTGAATAAATAGTTTTTTTAACACCCAATCTTAAAGCTAACAATTGGATAAGGGAAAATATACAGAACAAAATAGGTGGCCCTATCGTTAAAGAGCGATCTCTTTTAGGCAATCCGTGGTTAAGGAAAGAGATATAGTACATAAAATAACGTGGTAGATGTGCAACACTGATATACAAATGTCATATGTCAGGCACGGACGACGTTACATAATGTTATCTAATGCTACAACAATAAAGAAGAGTCGTTTTGAGTAATATTGTGCTTCAGTTTTCTCACCAGATGCGCTTTGTCTCCAACTAGATGTAGGTCAGCATTTCGCAATAAACAACCCATTATAAATACGTACAAAGGGAATATTCGTGAGGACATCTTGTCTTCACATTATTCCTGTACGGAATGCATAATGTTAATAGGTAACTTTAGTCGCTGCATACATAATTGTTGCTAGGAATTTTGTGTTTATAAAATAGGCTTAGTTTCATAGAAATTGATACATTGTTGTTTAGTGAATCGCGATTTATTATTAATATCCCATTGTGTTGGGGACAATAATTTTTGATTAACATTAAGATGGAAGGTAAATAAATTGTTAATAATAAACAACTTTTCTACCCTTACTGGCAACATTTGCCTTCCTTTATAACGCAAGAGGGTTGATAATTTTACTTTTTAATTTTATTGTGAGCTTTATAAAATTTATGAAATGTAAGAATTTAGTAACAAAAACTTTATTTTCCTGTGTGATCTCCCATATCTTAAAGGATGGAGATTTTTGACTTATACAGTATACACATTTAAATTAAATTAATTTATTTTCTTTCAACTAGAATGTTTGCAGAGCGGTATATTTCTGCTATCACAGTATGTTTCTGTTACTATTAAGATTATAATATTCCGTGCTCGAGAGAAAATATGAGGTGTTTTGTGTAAATAAAACAATGCATTCGGGTCTTTTTGTTTCTGTTTAAATATTTATTTTTATTTATTTCATATATTTATACTTTATATTTGCTACAATACAATATAATTGTTTCTATGATATTGAATATGACTTTAATAATGGACTTATATCAACTTATTCATCATAGTAGCTATTGGTTGGTCGGCGAGACGCTGTAAGAAGGGACTTGTCTTCCGGGCACCCAGTTTGTTTATAATCTTAAAATATAATAACATGTTAATATCTACAATAAAACTGCTATGTATTATTACTAAAATATTTTTGCAAGTTAAACAGAATAGGCGAGTTAAGGCATGAAACTTTTACAATCCTTAATTCTACAAATCTTTGATATTACTCGAGCTTTTGAAAGAAATGTAATATTCTTTTCATAATTTTAATACGAAAATAGCACGCTTATAACAGTTAAAAAAGTATTTTCAACTTTTATATTTCATATCACCTTTTTTAACCCATTTTACTCATAAGAAATCTTGTTAGAGCACATAAGAATACTTGAGATTTATCCCCTTATTCCCACAGCCTCTATCCAGAAATGTACATTAAACTTTAGCGTTTCTCGAAAAACTGAATGCAATTTAAATTTGAAAATTTCTTCCGACTTAAATCTTTTTAACGATGGTAGGATACGTAAAAAAAAAATTGTATTTGTGACGAATTGATGTTAAGATTTCTTCTATATGCAAGCTTGTTAAAATATTAAAATAGACATAGAACAAGAATTAAATCAGAACAGTTAAAAGGTTTGGTTCTTTTTGTCTTGATAGTAAAAATGTAAGATGTCCTCTGTCTCTTTTAATATGACTCGAGTTTTGCAATTCTTTTCAGAATTTCAATCCTAAAATAGCACTCCTGTAACAGTTAAAGAAGTCGTATAAAACTTTCAACTTTTATATTTCATATCAACTATTTGTTAATCCATTTTTCTCAGAAGAAATCCTATCGTAGCTTCGTATAAGACTGCTTGAGATTTATTCCCACAGTCCCATAGCCAGCAATTTACATCTAACTTTTACGTTTCTTGCTTAACTGAATTCAATTTAAATTTGAAGCCGACTTAAAACTTGCTAACGATGGAAGGATACGGAATAAATTCTCGTATTTGTGATGAATTGGTGTTAAGAGTTCTCCATTCTGCATATTTTAAAAGAATTCAATCAAAAGATAATATTTGTTTCTTTTTGTCTTGGAAGATAAAATGTTAGAAAAGTATTCTGTATCTTTTAATGCGTAGTTGTAGTGTCAGCATCTTGTTATTAATAATTAGATCAAAAGTAATCTATAGTTAAAAACGATGTATCGACACAGCCAACTTCCTGACTTAGGGCTGTTATCGATATTATAAAAAAATTCAATATAATTTTTTTTGGCGGCAGTCGAACCCGAGCACCCTCGATCTGAAGTTCAAGATGCCACCACTAGAAAATATCCTCAGACTCTTAGATGAAAAGTATGAAATAAGTAAAACTAACTTCGACGCCGAATACAATTATAGTCGAACATGTCGCACAGATCGCGGAAGCCCATGACGTCGCCTGCGTGGCTGACTCCGCAGATTGGCACGCGATCGTGGTTGCACACTTTCGCCATGCTGCACCATTTTGCCCCCATCTGTAATAATGAGATTCTAATAAATATCATAATTTATTAAAACGCGATTTCCATCATTTACCTACGAGTACCCATTTGTAGTATATAAGTGTTCGATGGCCATAAACAATTTTTCTCTTTTTCTAATTTATAATTTTGTATGTACACCGATTTTCGAGGCTATGATTAAATATAAGCTAATGTTGGCATTCCTAAATAAATTAAGAAGAGGGATTAATAAAATAATGTCTCGCAAATACGGTAAAAATATAGGTACAATTTTGATAGCACTGTACTTTAATGGTCCTACCATTCCTTATAAAAATATCCATTATATTATAATCGTGTTCGATATATACATAAAAGGACTTCGTCAATCCAACTTTCTAAGAGCCAATAACCAATAAACTCGATAACAATATCTTATTTACTTTAGGGTCAGCTTCTAAATTGGATAAAAGTCGGTTATTACTTTTTTTACCTTCCTCCCCATCGCGATGTCTTCGTTGTCCCGCTCCCGGGGGGGCCCGTGGGCTGCTATTGTTGCTATCATGTAATATACAATAAGAAGCACTGAAAAGATGAAAGGTGTTATTAAAAAGTTTTGTATTGGTTTGAAGAAGGTTAAATGTTTTAGAAAGATTTACGATAAATAATTTGTTGAGGGTATTTGTTAATCGGCTTTGCTCGCATCAATTTTTCCACGTAAAACTCACAGGAATATGACGTTTTTTGGAGAAAAGGATACCCTTAATCCTTCTCCGTTTTCCCAAATGAGTTGATAGAGCGTAAAGAGGCAACAGAAATACAAACCAAGTTGGGATTGAGACTTGGGACGCTGAGTTATTGAGATCTTTTGTTGCATTGCTTAACCTAAATTCCCTTATTGTTCAAATTCGGTAGTTAGATAAATCAATCAGTAAAACGTTATAGTTTGTTCGTTCAATGGTTAACGTGTTAGGCGCTACAACGGTCAAGGTTCGATCTCTGAAAACGCAAAAATGTCTCGGTCTGGCAGGGCAGAGGAGGCTGCTCACTTGCCCCCAAACAGCAATCAATCAGTGAAACGGATTTCAACTCCCTGTGTCCCAATTAGGAACATGGAACTTTTCTTCAAACATAATAATCTGTGTGTGTATTTTAAAAGGAGCACGTTAAGTAATTTGTCTTCTCATGGAATATACCAAAATAAAACGGACAATTGCAGTGAGTTTTGCACAGAATCGAAGAACTGCTCTAACTTTTCTTTCTTATTGTTTATGAACAATACTTACTGATACACTTAGTAAACATTTCGCTTCCCTGACTAGTTCTCACTGAAGTGTAAACGCAACTAGCGATGTTTTCCTAGCACTGAAGTTTTGTTCTATTGTCTAATGCACTTTGCTACTTCCGAGATTTGTTTAGAGTTTGTAACAACAGTATAAAGTGGACTTGCAAGTCTTGTTATTAATAACTAACGTAATATTACAGTAAATTTTAAATGAGTTTTAAAGCGATTTAGTTTAGATTTTTATTTTCATGAGCAATTCTAGTAGTCAAAATCTTAAACTTTTGGTCTTTTTTTATGTAATTTAATGAAAACCATGTGATTTATATCTCTTTGTCACTTCTTTATGCCTAAACCTCCCTCCTTGAAGATCTTAATAGTACTATTTGTACATAGATAGTTTGAGAACCGAGAAAGGAAATAGATAAGTTTTCATTCCGGAAATCTCACGGGAACGGGAAATATACCCGGGTGAAATCGCAGGGTAGCTTGTGTATGTAAAAATTAATAGATGGAAGATATACTCACAAAAATGTATATTTATGGCCTTTTTGCAAGAGGATTTTTCATAGGAGTGATATCTTAAAACTTTGTTTTGACGAATCGAATTGAATCATCTATAACGGTGGCACTTGTCGACAGTTTTTCGAAGAAACCCTGTAAAAACCTTAAACGACATAGATTTATTAAATAAAACTAAATCATTCTTAATTAATTGTTATAATTATATTTTCATTATGCGTAACAATTACAAAATATGTTCTATATTAGAAGGAAAGAAAGAAAATAATTTATTTATCTCTACAACAGCACAGAAGAACATTATAGATAACAATCATTACGCCTATGTCACGACTGTGCAGTATTGCAGAGCTAAATGAGGTGCCACTTTTGCACCGGCGTCATTGACGGCCGAAGCGCTGATTTTCAGTGGCCCCTCTTGCCACGGTTGGAGTGAAAGTGAACAAGAATTAAAATATATAGCTTACTTGTATTATATTCACAATTAAACTCCAATATATCGCATCTATCAATAAACCATCGCACTTCGCTATTGTGTTTCTGGAAGCCGCACTTTCGCCTGCCACCGTGGACGCAGAGAGCAGCTTCTAAGCATGGTGGCTGGAATATTATAATATTAAAATATATTGTAGGTAAACTTGTGGGGGCGCTAAAGTGTCACTTCTGACACTTCACACGTATCATTAGTGGTGTGCCTGTGCGTATTTACTGATATTTGAGTATTTTTTTTCAAATTGTAACTATAACCATGGGACATCACATGAACATAAAATAATATTATACAATCGTAGAATCTATTTAATAAAAAAAATAAGGAATGTTCAAAAGAACAAACAATTCTCAAATGAATGAGTTGAACCGTTAGTACAATACTATAAAAGTCTTTTACAATGTTTTGTATTTCTATCTACGACAGAAATGAGGGATCAAAAGTCGAAACAGTGGCTGTATTTTACAAATTACACTTGAAAATCGCAAAAATCCTTTACAAGTATGCGATAGGTATATCAATTTTAACTTACAAATTTTTTATACTTTCGTTTGAACCTCCGACAACCATTTGTTAATAGAGTGAAGATGATTAAAATCAATAGATATATTATGGAAAAATTCATTCATATAAAATGTTAAGACAATGCCAAATTACATGAAATTGTATGTTTGAAAATATTGCAAGAACAATAATGTTTCTTATCAAAAACGCTTTTAGAAGTAAAACATCGAGTTAGCGATAAGGCAGCCCGATTGGAGGTGAAATGGATTTAAGTGCTATAATTCTGGGTATGAATTATTTCTAGTTATAAGTTGGTTAAAAACCAAAACTTATTTCCATTTACTTTTACAGGAATTACCATTCTAGCATGTACGGTCAATCTAATAAATGGATCTGATGTAAGAATTGCAAAATATATTTAATTTAATACATAAAACGAAAGTAATATTTTTATGCAACAAAATAATATTGTATTTATTTTATTTGACAAGATTTTTGCGTCACAAAGGTTTAATTAGATACGGGAGTGATACAAAAATCGTTAGACATGTTGATCAAAAAGCTTTTTTTAAATATACAATGTAACATGGATTTTAAGAACTCTGATAAGTACAAAGTTTTTCAAAGCTATAGAATAAAGAATAATTAGTAACAAATTTTAGTCACACCTATATTTACTGTTTCAGAAATGCTATTATGCCAAAACTTGTATTCATGACGGCAAGGAAAAGTGTGGTAAAAACGGCGAAGGGGATGTTCGAAGATTTATAGATTCTTGTGATATAAAGGAATATAACTGTTTGAAAGATACTGGTATATGATAATTGTAATAAAAAAACTTATCAGAATATTTTAATAGCTTCGAAGAAATGAGATTGTCGTTCAAAAGTTCATAGTTCTTGAATCACAATTTTACACGTCAAAAGTTTTAATTTATTTATAATTATTAAACACTAGCATTTAACAAAGAATGTTTGAACAGGATTAACCTGTAAGCCATTTTTTTCCTAGTTTTAATTAAACAATCTATCGATTCTACTATAGTCAAATCTCTTTTACGAAATCAGGAACAAGCGGTTTAAAACATGTTTTTTAATGTTTCAGATTACGAAAAGACTTCATTGAAGGACTGTAAGTCTTTACCTGCAATAGAGGAACAAGATCAAGCCTCAGACGATGGTGACAACGAAGACACAAAAGAAATTACAGCAGAATCTACTGAAACTGTAACTGCATCTAAAAAAGCCGTTACTGGGACCGGTGACACATCATCCGAGAGTGCTAATAATGATTGAAGTTTTTGTTAATTGTGTTCATTAAAAGTTTAATATAAAGAATTTAAATGTTTTATTTGGAATAACTTTACATATTTATAATTTTCTCTATGATGATGCAGAGATTTTGAACAGAGTGGGCGAATGTGAAATATTTTTCTCTTCTAGTGTCTGAATTTATCTTCTTTTTAGAAAAATATGGTACAGATTACAAACAACGTGTATTGTACATCAATAAATGATTTCAGTAATAGTGATAATTTAGATTGGCAAATATAATAAAAATGCTTATTTTATCGTTCTACGTGGTTAAATGATGACACTCCCCCAATTCCCTTGAACATTATTTTATTTTAAGCAATCTTTTAAAATGAATTATCCTTAAATAAGAAAATTTATAGTGTCATTTTTTTACAGGCGAGGTCTTCTCCAGAGCCTGGTGTGGCCAAAGTAATCAATGAGTACTGGTGCTGGAGGGCCAGGTACTGCCAGAACACAGGCGAGGCGGTGTGCGGGAGGGACGCGAGGCTGGACCTGTGGAGACGCTTCCAGAACCTCTGCAATATGTACAAGCTAAATTGCCGATATAGATATGGTAAGAACATTTAAAATATGGGCATAAATCCTTACAAATATTATAAATGTGTAAGTAACTCTGTCTCTTCTTCACGCCTAAACCTCTGAACCGATTTGGATGAAATGATGATGATGAAAAAAATTTTTGTTCATATATTGTTAAACCCAAGAAAAGACATAGGATAGCTTTTATCTCGAAAATCCCACTGGAATAGGAGAAATACGCGGGTGCAACCGCGTGGCACTGTTATTTGTACATAAGTCGATGCTTGCAATAACGATTTCTAACAAGAATAAAAACGTACGTTTGTAAACACAAGACGTCTGAAGCGTTAGTCTCAAAATAGGAGGTACGCACAACCCAAAACTAAATTATTATGCGTGTTAGAACAACAACCACAAATTTCTATCTGAAATTATAATTCAAGATAACTTTATAAATCTATGTTTTTAGGCACATGTTTATACCATTGCCTAATTTCTTTAAAACACGTTCAATATCAAACGAATGTAATTATGAATAACCATTGTTTCAGGTTTTACAGCAACAAATAACAAAATGTGCCTGAAAAATTAAAAGTAAATTAACTACACTTAATAAAGTCGTTTAATTCTAATTACATCCACTAATGAGTTCGCCTTAATGGCATTCATAATTCTTAATCGCCAAGATGATGTATCAATTCGTGGTTTTGTATTTTGGTAAGAAAATATCACCTTTTTACGATATTAATAAAAAAAATACTTTTAAGAACACACACAACTTTTATCGATCTTACATAGATCACAGTTTAATGTGTTAAGATTTATAAAAAGAACTATCCAGTAAAAATACGGTCGAATTGAGAACGTCCTTCTTTTTTGAACGTCGGTTAATAAAATACTTTTATTTCAGTTTCTACGATGATTCCTTCAACAATTTCCTTTTCTACTAGTAGTCTTGTAAGTGGTAAAACGGATTATTATTTTATAAGTATTTTTTTCTATGTATTGTTGATTACTTCAAAAGATAGATTGGATTCATACATTAATCAATTAGCGCGATAATTAAGATTTTAATAGTTTTGAAAATGTGTTGTTTACGATTGTTTAAAATATATTTCCAAGTTCAGTTACAATTACATAATTGTAGAAATATACCAGAAATTAAATCGAAAAATGTTATGGCCGTATTAAAAGTGGGTGTGTTAATATATTTCAATTATAGGAAATAAACAATCCATTAGCGAGGCAGCGATTTGCAGAGTTCTATTGTTACAAGCTGAAGAGCTGCACTCCTGGTGGGCCGCCGGTGTGTGGGTTTGATGAGAATAGAGGCTTCTTAGCGCAATTTGAAGACCTGTGCACTTTGTATGAAATTAACTGCCAACGTAAAGGAAGTATGTTTATGAATTAGCTTGAACTGTAGCTATGTAGTTCTTACTAAATACTTGACATTAAAATCATCACTCTCTCATCAAGTACATTTCAGGGAAAAGTCATTTTTTATAAATTTATATTAGGGGTACATTTAAATCTATTTCATTATTAAGCAACTGTATGATGCTGTTTTTCTAATGTTTTAGTGTTTATACCGTTGGAAGAAAATATTTGCGAGGGCCAAAAAAAGTATGAAGCTGATACAAAAATGTTTGATGTGCCTCCACACCTTTCTGCAGAACGCGTATAATATAAATTTGCATTGGAGCAATTTTAAATTGTTTATCTTTTATTATAAATGTACTTTCGACCTCATTCACATTCTTAGGTGACGCTTCAGCATCAGGTCAAGGTTATTGAGATATTAAAAAAGACGATATATCTATAAAATTTTAAACAGCTATAAAAACATCAAAGTCGATTAATTGAGAGCTTTATAGCTCAGACGGATATGCTGAACCTACAATTTCTTGTGCGAATATACCTATGTTAATGATTAAGTGTCTCGCTTCTCGCTTCAGAGGCCAAAACCCACTTTGTGTTACTAAGCCAGACGAGTAAGTAATGAATATTATTATCATGGATATCGGGTATTTGAATGTGAATCTATTATACTAAATTGGCAGAACAGTCTGCAAATGCTAGCTTGTTATCCTATTCAGTATTCAACAATAAACATGCGCCATCTATCGTTATAGAACAGGACTACGTAACAGCGCTTATGTAACTCGAAGGAGTAGCCCTGGGTTTTTGATTGTAAAACTATTATGCTATTATACAAGTAGTCTTAAAATGATGCAATAGTCTAGAAATATTTGCTTGTTAGCCTTTTCAATATTCAGAAATAAAAATGGGCCATCTATCGTTAAAGTATAGAACTACATAACAGCACTTTTTTACTTTGAAAGAGTAAAAGGTTCTTGTCAAAGTTCGTCTTACGTTAGTAGTTCATTAAAAATACGAGAGATGTCGCTAGTAGTAGTGATAGTATTTATGAAAGCTTAGAAATAGTGTGGAGAGACCTCAAAATAACTATATTTACTGATAACATTTTTTTCTCTTAAGTCATAACATGTTTCTTTTATTTACGATCTTTAATACAGATTACAGTTTACAGGATCTGTAATATTTTTATCTTTATTTAGAGTAAAAGTAAAAGTATTAGTTTAAATTTGTAATTACCACAAACAGAGTCAATGTGATACAGAAGCAGAGTTAATATTTATTTTGAACATTTAATTAATAAGTAGAAGTGCAGCTGGAATAATTATCAACTTCTAAAGATGCTTTTACAATGTAACTGCTAAAGCACAAAGCCACTAAACAAAACCATACAACAATGCTAATCTAAATACCGACATTCTAAAATAAACCTCAGGCGATACAATCTAATCCTTTTTTACCTAATTTGGTTTACCAACCTGACTTTCGCACGTGCCAAGTGAAAATTGTGTCGAAATTTGCAAATGTTTAGTAGTTTTAGTACCATTTAGAGAGAAAATGTCAGTTATAGAGTAGGAGATTAGATAGGGCACACCTGTAGTTCCCACGATCTCTCTCGTGACAATCGAGTCTTATTGTTTACGTTTATTGTTGCTAAATTGAAACAAAGTGCTATGAAGATCGAGATTGCAATAATTTAGTTAATAATGGTTCAGCCCTTTCAGTGACGACCTTTTTCGCCAAATATCATTGTGAGATAGCGATCTTTATGGAAGATGACAAATGGTGTACAGGGTTACTGGTAACTCGAGGCGTTCCTAGTCGTAAAATATATTTTACATATCCACCAAATATGTAGTTATATGCAGCTTTAAGATTAGAATTTTAAGCTGAATGTGATGAAAATACAGGACGCATATCGTTTTTTTTGAACTTCTTACATTATAATCAACAGTTTGTCTTTAATATCTGACTAGCTGTTTCACCCCACGTTTTCACCCGAGTATATAGCCCGTTTCCGTGGGATTTCCGGGATTAAACATATTTCATAGAATAAAAGAGCATAGGAGGACATATCCTTCTCCTAGTCCTGAGCAATCTCCCTACGAGTTCTCTGCCGAATCGGACCAAAAGGTCTCGAGTTATGTGTTGTAACAAAACCGTGGTTATATATAATGATTTGATATAATTTATTTGTAATATTTGTTTTTTGACAGGATTTTTCTGTGTTTAATAATGTAATCCATTTTTATATATTTTTTTGGCTACCTATATAAAAAATAATTAGCTATCATTATGGAAGTAAATCCGAATACAACATCTTTATTTATTAATTTGTAGCAATCTAAATTAATATGAATAGCTAGTCAAGCCAATATGGTATTGGTTTATATGTAAGTTTTACTTTATAATATAATACATTAAAAAAAATCCATAGTTCAATTCATATAAATGAAAATAACAGGATCTATGACGTATAACACACACCTGTTCCTTACACTTTTGTTTGATAATCCCGACATCAAATAACCACCGAAATCATCATCAAAGTACCGCCAGGACCGTTACAATGACGTCCCTAATCGGAAATATCGATAAAATCACACCGTTACCTCCCTATGCCCCTCTACATTTAATCGGAATCATTTTTAAGTCGATTTAAATTCAAGCGCCTTCCACGGCACGTGTTATAGAAGCGTGCGCATAAAACAATTAGAAAGGGTAAAAACAAAGAATGATTTTATTAACTTATTTGAAATTCAGGGTGGACAATTGCGTCGTGTAGAATCGGTTAACACGTGGCAAGATACATGAAAATCGTGCGTTTATGAATTGTGTTGGATAGTACTGTCGATATTGGTTATAATAGGGGTTATTGAACTGATGATTTTCCGTGGAATTACGTCGGAGTTGTATAAGGAAGGAAAAGTGTGATTTATCTTTGTATTGATGATTCGTTTGATGGCTTATGTATTATTAATTTAGCAACGTTGTGGTTTATCGTACGTATAAGTAAAAAATACATTTTATTTCTAAATAATAGAATAGGGAATTAAAACTTGTGAGTATTTTAAGCTCCCACAATATTCTCGCATAAATAAATAAAATTTCAATAAAAAAGTTTATTCTATCGATAACTAATTAGGAAATTGGCTCATCACTACATTAGCGTCGTGCGCTACCCTGTCGATTGTTTTCAATATCAGTTCATTTAGACACGATTAAAAGAATCTTAAGTATCGCTTTCGCGGTATTATTTGTATGCAAATTAATTTATCGCTTTAGTATATCTTTTACACATTAATAAAGCTTTGTTTCAAAGCTATATCAATGAATATATATTTGAATATGAGTATTTTAGATTATCTAGCCTATCTTTTGTTAATTATAAATGCGTGAAAATAGATAAGAGTATAGATATGTTTGATACTTTTTCACGCGAAAAGCACTCTATGGGTTTGGATAAACAACACATGGGATACGATTTAATACAAAAGTAATCGATTTAGTACAAGTTCTTTGTGGATTTTGATCATAATATAACGAAAAAATTTCACGTAACGACTAGTTATTTAATAAATTTACCTTCTGGCCGTCCTGACACTCCTGTATATGTACTACATAAAAGAGATCTATTTATCTTGTTTTGCTGTGCCAAAATATGAGGGAAATTCTTTTCCTTATATTCGGAATTTATTTATTTATTTGAAAGATACGCCAACTGCATGTCAAAATTGCATTGGATATAACTTTAAAATTATTAATATACTTGTGGATTTGCGTGCAAATCATGGTCATATACAACATTATTATTGATCTTATACATAAAAATAATCCCCTTTTTATTCTATGCAAGTAAAGCTCCTGCGTTATTTCTGGTGTTACGAATGTCCATGGTGTTGATCACTAAATATATGAATGCTCCTTTGATAGCTTAAAAAAATACATTATACAAGTCGTGATGCTAATTTGAATATTTTTTCCGATTTCTAAAACCGTTGCTTTCTCCAAAAGTTCGTGTTAATGTTAAATAGTACAGTAAAAACGTGATGTTTTGAACTTCGACGCTTAATTGGACTTGTTATGAGATTAAATGACGAAATTTTGCTATATATTGTGCATATTTTTTGTATATATTTAGCTCTTTTTACAGCAAGATAATGGATAGTCTGAAATTAATTAATCACCGACCCCAAATACTTAAATATTTGAACTTAAATAACACCAGAAGAGTTTCGAGAGAGTAGTGAAGAATAGTTTAGTCCAAGGTCGAATAGGGTAAGTTACTAACCGTACAGAAAATCGGCTTGAAACTTTCATATCTACCGTGTTTCGTACTTTTTTCAGAACGTACAAATTTAAAGAATTTTTAGAATTATCTGGTAACACCTTACGATTACACGCTGTATAATTGTACTCCTTTGGTTGATAAACTTGCTCCCCCATAAAACTATTTACTATACTCAAGTATAACATTGATGTTTCATGCACATGAAACATCAATGTTTCATGTGCATGAAACGTATCTTCACTAAATGCGACAGATTAAATTAGCATTGTGGACTATAAAACTTTTTAAATTACATTATAAAATGCTAGTTAGCCCTTATGGTAATTTTTTAACGATACTTAATTCATTTTTGGTTTCTGTTTTTCTTTCTCGAATTGTTCGAAATAAATATTATAGGAAGATTGTTGAAATGGGTTGCTCTCTGGAGTAACGACAGTTTTGAAATAAATAACGACGACCTGACGACCCGATCGGTACAGTGAATACAGCAATGGTCTATTATATCGAAGTGTGTAGGTTCGATCCCCACGAGTAGAAAGTTATGATGTCATGAACATTGTAATTTTCTACTGTCGCGATGTTAATCTATAGTATTAATGTATTTTCACAAAAAAAATTATGTGTAGGTATGCCTATCAGTTATCTAGTTTCAGTTATCAGTTATCTAGTTTCTATAGGCTTTGCTTAGTTTGGGACTAGGTGGCGTTACGATAATTATCCAGGAATATTTATTTATAGTTTCATAGTCCACATAAAATACTATTTTCCTCGTAACGCCGTAGGTCAAATTATTCCGAACGTGTTTCGATGAAAGATATAACTAATTGATAAATCCAATATAATTACTTATTATATTTAAATTAATAGCGTATTATATTCAAATGTGGACACATTCGTCACAAAGAAATGGTCATAAATATGATTATTTTCTAAAAGGAAGTGAATAAAATTAGCACGTTATTGAATAATGGTTATATAACAGGAAAAGCGTTTGTAGGTTTTATTACTTTTTGCTTTGACGTTTGATTTGCTTATTTATTAATTTATTTTTATTTGTTTCTTTTATTTTGATAATATCATGATATGTCTATGCTGTGCAATAAGTACTACTCAAAAATTATGAGTTAACGATGTGATTCAATCCGAAAAACAAGATACATCCAACATATTTTGAATATATGCTGTATTACGTTTAGTTTTTCTTTCTAATTAGAAATTAATACAAGATTAGCGCTGGCGGTTGAAAAAAGTATTTTTCATTATAAAGGAATGTTTCTGTTCTGTTTTTGAATCGGAAATATAGACCATTTCCAATTAACGCATTTTTAACTTTATATTTTTGAAATCACCAGTATCATTTCAGACGTTACAGATCTACAAATATTCTTTGTGAGAGGAAAGTTCATAAACTTGTGTGTTTTCTTAAACACAATTCGGTTCCCCTCTTTCAGAAAAACATTAAATATTAACGAAGTATAAGCTTTGTAAGTATCAGTATCGAACTAATCGTTTTTACACAATTTATTACAAAATGTTCAGCTTTGCAGTTCTGCTGATTTTTTTAGTTAAATGGTTGACCAAATTATGCCCATTTGCTAAAATTATATCAGTAAAGTTTAGATCTTGGGGTCAGTTTAAGTTAGCGACCACAGAAGTCTTCCGTCTGTATTACTCAATACGTCGACCGGCGCTTTCTACACATAATCTATACGCGTTTTTATTTTCCTTTTTACAAGGAATCCAGGATGTGTGGATATTTGCATGAATATTTATCAAACATATCGCCGGTTCTGTCGTAAACCGCATTTTAATGCATTTTTATCTAAATAGATATCTAAAAACTATGAACACGTAGGTGTCATTACATTTTAGTGGAAGTTAAGTGTGAAATATACGTTTATGGGCTGTAAAATTTATTGCTGAAGTAATAATTTGTTGTGTTCAATGTAATATTTGAATGTGTTTGTAATATAAATAAATGCTACACCTATTTTAAATGTGATGGTTCAATAAATATTCAATACAGGGACCTATTGGTACTCCATAAAATGTATAAATAAAATGAATATTATAAGTAGTCTATTTTTTATAAGCGTGATATTTTTGCCCTTTGTATAGAATACCCATAAGTAAAGTAACAAGGTAAGTAGTATATGGAGATATTTTTATTATTTCGATACAATTTTTTCGTGCATCTTACACATAATTATTTACCAACGTAGTCAATATATGAAGATATTTCGAGTTAATAAGCTTTATAAATGTATGAATTTATTAAATGATATGAATGAATTTCGCATAGGTTAATTAACAATTAAAGTTGCAAACCAATATTTTAATATGTTGAGATTACTATGGTGTTATTCCTTTTTTTTAAAAGGGAGTTTTTATGGTGTTATTACCGTATAAAACTATTTTACTTTATATTGAAAAATGATATTTTTTACCAATTTGAAATGGTACAAAAGCTTTATTTAATATTTTTTCATCAAAAAACAAATGTATTTTACGGGTTTAAATAAATAAAAAACTGTACTGAATCTTTGTCATCTTTGAAAAATAAATGCTATAAATATCAACATCATTTAACGTTTATGAAATGAATATTTTCATTACAAAAACCTTGTGTTAATTAACATTACATTACAACAAACATTTTTATTTAGAAACTAGCTTTTGCCCGCGGCTTCGCTCGCGTAGACTACAAAATGAACATAGTTGTTATAAAAAAATATGACATTAATTATATGTAATTTAATTTAACGCTCATTTATACGAATTTAAAAT
>LQNK01002611.1:209696-228163 GCA_001586405.1 Phoebis sennae | reverse complement strand
AAGGAAATATAAAACTATTTTACTTCATATTGAAAAATCATATAACTTTTTTACCAATTTGAAATGGTACAAAAGCTTTATTTAATATTTTTTAAACCAAAAACAAATATATTTTACGGGTTTAAATAAATAAACTTAGAAATTTGTAATAAATTATTTAAAACTCTACTGAATTTTAGTCATCTTTGAAAAATAAATGCTATAAACATCGACATCATTTGACGTTTATGAAATTAATATTTTCATTACAAAACCAGGTGATAATAATAAAAATTACATTAAAAGAAACATTTTTTATTTGGAAATTTCCTGCATAAATTGAGCTTAAGTTTTGATACTTAAAGTGTCTTTAAAATCATCAAAATTACCATTTACAATCGAGTATTTACAAATAAATATTTCAAATCGGCAAGATATATTAAAATCAACTATTTTTAACAACAAATTTTTCGTATGTAAATAATTTCATTAGCAGAATTCATAAACAATCATTAGAATTATCGGCCACGTCTGTTTACAACCTAGTTAAATAAATTAAGCAGTTTTCCCACGAAGCCGGCTATAATTTATTAATTTGTTTTCTGCTAACGATCCTTCTAATGCGAAAAGCTTTGCCTCCAAAGTAATTGGATGTGCTATGCAGGAGTGAGTCCTTTAATTTAATAATTTTATGATCGTAGTAAAATTATTATTAGTTAGGAAAAATTTCCTATTGAATTCAGTTGTTGACTTATTTTTTTAATAAGGATGATTACAAAATTTTGTTTGTGTTATATCATACGTTTTCATGATATGTTTTCAATATTTAATAGACAATCATCAGATCAACATCAATCAATTTAATAATTACTACAACTACCACGAGCTACTAACTCTATCTCGAAGGTTATGTTTTCCATTAATAACGTAACACCGAACGTACATTCTGAATATATTTTTCTTTTCTTTGCATTTTTTATTTAAAACCCAAACAAAACCTCTATATTATGTATATCTTAATTAGTAAGAATTGCTTACGGTGCGCATAGATATAGCTCACAATTGTTTCTGGGTAGGCTTTTGTGATTCATCCTTAGCACGCCTAAGGATTACGTAGAACATCAATAATTCAGTTTATCGCATAGATAAAGCTTTTATTTGCTACTGGGAAGGCTTTCGTTAATATTGACCACAGGATAGGTTATCAATAATTTAGTTTATCAAGGAAATGTTATCCCTGTATAAGATTATATAGGCATAGCTTATAATTATTCCTCTGAAGGTTTTCGTTCCTAACACCGAACACTTTATCCAGGGTTCCACAAGAATCATGTACTATAGGTTATTTAGTTTATCACAAACAAATGTTATCTTTGTTACAACGTATAGATAGATGTACCTCGCTATATAATTATAATTTTTTTAAATATGTTTGCAATTTTAAACGGGCAATTGCAAAATCAACACTAATCTATCGACTAACTTACCACACTCTTACCATATTGACAATTTAGCTCAGTCATGTCAGTGTTGGTTTTAAAAAACATACCTTATCACTTTCAGTGTTGGTTTTAAAAAACATACCTTATCACTTTCCAAGATCGTATGTCGTATAGATAGCCTGTAATTGTTCCTGGGAAGGCTTTCGTCCTTAACACCGAGCACATAATCCAGGGTTGCGTATGGAGCACGTAGTAGTACATCAATAATTCATTCCCCTGCAGCTTGACAGACAAGTTCGCAATAACAATGGATCACTGTTTAACAGGAGCTTTGGTGGTCTAAACTATAAGGGACTGAAAGCAATGCTCAAAAAAGGCTGAAGAGTTTGCTTGGTTGTTTGTTTGATCGCTCGAACTCTTTGGTTTGAAAAAAAAATGTGTTAAATAGAGCATTAATGGAGGAAGGCTTTAGGTAACAAAAATCTATGTTACGGGCCTGAAGCCGAGTGGACAGCGAGTTGAAATATATTTTCGATGTCATTGTCAGTAAATGATGTATGTCTCATTTTTTAAATTCGTAAAAAGTAACCTTGGTATAATTTTGCCATTTCAAATTTCGAATTGACGTTAGTTCAAATAGATCTCAAGATTCTTAGAAAGAATGATACCATTTTATATTCCAGTGAGGTAACCTTACAGGACTCATAGAAAATATGTACTTCTTACCAATATCAAATTTTGATTTCAAAATTTGATATTGGTAAGAAGTTGAGTTATGAGAACATACAATGATTAACCGAAAATTAATTTACAATATTACCCGTAATGCAGATACATTTAAACCGCTCAGCTTTTCACTTATACTAAACCACAGCGGGCTAAGCTTTTGTTCATTTGACGTCCATAGCGCCACCATTATAACATGAACCTCTCATCTACCAGTATTCACTTTTATTCAAACCACTTGGAGGTCTTCTTAAATCGGTCTTGTACATCTATTAACGCGTTCGATATTGGCCTGCTAATTTGAATTGGAATATTTAAACTAATTCGTGTTACCTATGCAATTACATGGGCTGATGCTTGGATAATACCAATTTCGCAACGGGGATTGCAAGTCATGGAAATGTATGTGGGAATAGGTTAGCGGAAATTGTTTGATATGTATTTATGTGTTCGATGTAGGTAGTTTACGTGAGATGAGGTAAGACTATTTTTAAAAAGACTGATATATTTTTTTACTTTTTAAGTGATTGGTCTAACATATGACCTATAAATAGACATATTAAGGAACTATATGATTAAATATATTCTATAAAAATAATTTAAACCATTTCTAGAGGAATAACTTCCTCTTGTTGAGCAAGATCAATCCAGATAGCTGTAATATGCCTCGTAAGTTTGATTACTGGACCATGAAAATCTATACGCTTCGATGTATGGGAAGCCTTTTTATACAAATCTACTTATTATTATTAGTTCTTTATTCGTTATATTAGTACAAGTAGGTACACATAACAAACTACTATGAGGATCGCCGAGAGTTGGGTGTTGAAATATTTTTAATAGGATTTTAGTTTTTCTTTTTCGTATGCATAATAATAAAATTTGAAATAATTATTTGATAGGAAAGGGTTAACAAAATGATACGATTTGTGTATTAAACTACGTTTATTTCAATATCACTTATTAACAATTTAAATGCAATATTTACAATACAATAAAAGATATTTACAACCATTCTCTTAAACCTACTTAGGACGGTATTTACTAACTATTCCTTTGGAATGAACTATTATTTGGACGGAACTGTTGAATAAATTAAATTTATTTATAAATCTAAGTATAATACTTAATAAAATACTGACAAACTCTCAAATTACAATTGAGCTTCATTAATAGAATTTTAAAAATAATTTGTAATACATTTAAAAATTAAATGAACGATGTTTATTGCACAAGTATTATAAATTAATACATTGAATGACGTAAATTAATTATATTTTAATTACATTCGGTGAATGTAAACAGACGATGTATTCAACAAAATGTGAAATTTATATGCGAAAGTTACAAACACTCATGGATATAACAAAAAGTTTTTTAATTGTCCATTGAAACGTTACATTCGAGGTTGCATTCGTCAGAGGAAACAATTTCACTTTTTAAATATAAAAAAATAAAGTTCTTCTTCTTATTGCAAATAGCAACTCCCAATCACATAAGTGACAGATTCTGCCAATGTCAAGTAAATGGAGGGTAAGTGGGCAGATTATATAATTAAAGTAAGGTTTACACTAGCAATTCTTAACACCTGCGCTAAATGTCACACTTCAATGAACTCAACACGACATTTTGCACTTGCAACAAGATATTAAATAAATCCCTAAATTAATGTATTTTTAAGTAATGTTAGGTGACCATAGCCCGTTCTGTGGGCATGGGAATCATGTTGTAGGTGAATCTTTGGGTGTAGTCGGTCATCTTGAGGTTGTCGGACCAGGGCGGGCTGGGGTTCCACCGGTCCATGCAGTCAGTGCTTTCTATGGTGTTGGAGAGGCGCATACGCTTTGGAGAGGGGTATTCCGTGCCTGGGGGGAAATGTATTTGTTAGGAGTGGTTTTATAGTTGTATTGGTTGACTGTTAAAAAACAGATAAATAGATAGATAGATAGACGCCAGATTACAGTTTAAAAACAAGTTAGAAATACAGATACCTTATGCATAAAAATGGCGGCCTTATTGATAAAAAGCGATGTCTTTCAGGCAACCCGTAAATTGTGATGATCGAATTTAAATCGTTCCAATAAATTAGTATTTTCTTTAAACAACAATAATAAATTATTCTGGACAAAAAGAAATAAGTAAAAATTTTCATAATTTAAAAGAATAGCAGTTGTAAATCTCAATTCGATTCAAATATTTACATTTTTAAGAATAAGAAGCCTTTATTTGTTTGACGTTTGAAATTAAGAAAAAAACTAACAAATGACATATGGATTACATTTTATTTGTTAGCTTTTTTTAATGAATGGGTCAGGGGAAGCATATCCAAAAAGTGAAAAATTAAGTATGAAAAAGTATGACTTACCATCCATACAAGTACTGGTGCACGGATCCTGGGTGTAGCTGACAGTTGGGTACTGCTCATAATACTCTCGTTTCCCTGGGTACGCGTATGGGTACATGTTGATCGCTTCTGATGACATGTCGTAGTGGTTTGGAGATCTACGACGAATAAGATCATTCATTAAGTGCATGTTTCAAATTGCTACTAGTCTTATAAATGCAGTGGAGTCTTGAATTGTAGTAGGTGTCCTGTATATGTATGTTTCACGTATACGTTCAAACGTCTGAATCGATTTTGATGAAATTTTGTATACAGATAATATATTTGGAACGCACATAGGCTTATAGTAAGAAAATTAATTTGACTATGTCCATGTCGTAGAAAAAGCAACGATAGTTAGTGTTTTTATAACTAAGTAAAGGACGCTATTTCCAAAAACGAGTTATATTTATAGGATGTTATAACTTAAGGTATGTTAGTTGTATGAACAAACTGTAATTTAAACGTAATTTGAAAAAAAAAATATGCGTATTTTTAATGGAATTTTTCAGCAATTTGAGGATAAGTAAAAAATTAACGTTCAAAATCATTCATATCCTATGTCAAAAGCAACATCGCATAAGTACGTAAATCGACGATAATTGATCTCAAAATTATAACTTAAAATTATTCATGAAAATACGCTCGTCAAACGTAACCGGACCGCACATTTCATAAAAACTAAGCTGCATATAGGCTCTATCTCATTTGGCTCCTTATATGGAAGACAAAGTTAATTTATCTGGTATATACCCACGCGTATTCTATTTTGAACCTTATGCGTAGGGAGTAAGAGTGTATTTAATAATCTGTAGTATTAAAACATGTGTGTTTTGTCCGAGTTCACAATAAATATGGTAATGAAAGGTGTCAAATTACGCTGACGCGTCGGACGGACGGGGTGATGATTTTCATATTTGTATTCCTATAAGGTTTGACGTGACGTGTACAAATTGTATGCGACCTTGCTTTTTTTCAATTTGTACTCCAATTATAAGCTACTATGAGTTGGAATAATTTAAAAGTACTGTAATTACATGTATTGAAGGCAAACTGTTTGGTTACTCAAACCTTTAACTTGTGTTTAAAAATATTTTATTTAGTTTTGTTTTCGATCTTTTTATATGAATCGCGTTCTAGTATTAAAAATATTCATTTAATGAAAATAATTAAACTAATCAAATACCAAAAAAAACCAATCAATGGTTACTAGAGATTTATATTCATAAAATTGAAATCTCGCGATGAGAAAAGACACAATTTGCATAAAACTAATAATATATTATATTTTTTTTTTGTTATTGCTTATTTAATATACATAATCTATCAGTTTGAGCGTCAATCACGCAGCAAGCCTGCTAATACTTAACAGGTTTTGATGAAAATTTCGTAAGTAGATAGGCTAAGCTTAGGTAATGGGTACTAATATAGTATTAAATTATCTGTGGTAGTGGGATACATTATATTCTAAATATATTATTACACAAAGAAATTAACGCTAGCGAAGCATAGGTGTAAGTTAAAACGATAAAATACATACTGATAGATATAACAAATCACGTAAACTGATATAAAAATCGACATTCAACTCACCTTTCTTCACTAATAGTCGATTGCGGTGAATGCGTAGAATAATCTACAGGCCCTCTTTCTGTGTACATTCTCTCACACACATATTCGTCCGGTTTCTGAACATAGGACACATAACCAGGGTACTCCATCTCATTATTTTCCACGTAGTACTCCTGGTATGGTTCCTGGTAGTTGGGCTCTCGTCTGAAGAACTTCTGACAGCGAGGATCTAGGATGCCGCAGGGTTGGTTCTGATAACCGTAGTATTGGTACAGCCAGGAATTCGCTATCATTATTGACGCTTCTTCTTCACTGTTGAAGAATATTAAAAAAGTTAAAATATTTCGAAAAACTTACACATACTTTGATTTCCAAATTTAAACACAGATTAAATTTGACAGTTGTAAAAATGATATAATAAATGATATAATTATAAGCGTAAAAAAAGCCTAAATAATTTCAAACTAAGAAATAATAACTTATAAATATTTGATAAAGAAACGACAGTTACGTCAACAATATGTATATAATGATTCTAAAATTACATGCATACCTTAGTACTTGATTCGTAGCTACAATAAATTGCCTAGGTGTGTCGGTGGCCTCCTTGACCTGCAGCACCATGTGGACCCAGAGGAACATTCCAAATCTCTGCTGGAGCTTCACTAGAAGGATGCAGCATTTGTCTTGCTCTGATTGTGTTACTGAAAAGAAAAACTGTATGAAAAAATACTGAAAAAATTTAAATCTGAAATCCTTCTATAGTAATTAACTTTTTGTTTTATTTCTCTATTTTATTGTGTTTTATATATTAAATAGTAGGCAAATATTGCGGTTGGTATATTGCGTCAATCTTTTAAATAAATTGCATAAGAATGTTAAAATTCTCTGTGAAAATTTACTAATTAAAACAAAATAAATAATTATCATATCTTACTTAATTTATGTTTGGTCTGAGCTTCTCTTAAACTATCCCAATGTAGTATTTGGTACCATGAAACGTCAACTAATTCTGATTTCTTCCACCCTAAATACCATTCGCCACTGAAACAAAGAAAATGGTTTTAACTTAAAATATGTAAATACGATAACGATACCATCGTTAAGGCATGAAACATTTAAAAATCACACTTGGTACATACGTTTACATATATACAAAAAACACTACCTCAAAATTTGTTGTCCAACGTTTATCAATTAGATTTTTCTGCGCATCACAGTTCAGTAAGTGGAAGTGCTTTCACATAGTTCTGATACAAATGTTATGCTATCTATGCTTTATAAGAGAGATATGTGAGGAACACGGGCTCGTTGCGGCTGCACAGTGGGCTAACTTACTTGGTGTCAATGTGCAATATCTTCATGTCCATGGCGTGCACGGTGGTGAACACGTTGGTGGCGCCGTGCACGACGCACTCGCGCGTCTCCGGCATGGCGAGCGGCGTGCACGACGCCAGGAACACGGGCTCGTTGCGGCTGCACAGTGGGAGATATGACACGTAGTGTCCTCGGACTAAAACTACCTATAACAAAATTACATTTTAAAGAGCCAGACAAATCAACTAAAGATTCCTCCATAGTTCCGTACTGTGAGCAAAATAATGACATTCTTTAAACAAAAACACTGCCATAAAACTTAAATTACAATTAAAATTTAATGTGCTGAAACAACCGTCAAACCATAGCTGATTTAAAATAATTGATTTCTAGAAATTGCCTTACTCATTGCGTCATTGTTTTGTTCTACTAATATAAACTATTTCACAAGACCAATGTTTCCAAAAATAATTGTAACGATCTAATTATTTTCTAATACTAATATATCTATAAAAATCCAGAAATTTCACTTACTTTTTGGTCACCAAATCTCATTTGTCGCCTAGCGTTCCTAGACACGTTCATTCTACAGAAGAAGTGCCTATTCTTTGGTATGTTTTCAGTCTCTCCGTTGCTCCCTCTATTTAGTTCTATTTGCACCATTTGGTGGTCTTGTCTATCTATAATATCGTACACGCTGTCCCCATGTATTAATAAATCTTCCTAAAACAACATAAAATATTGGTATTTTAAAATTAAGATCAACTTAATTCAAACTAGGAAGTTAGGATGTCATGATAATCTGTTTGAATGATAAAAAAACATACAAGAAAACTTAATGTACATTATAGAAAATTTTCCATTTTCGATAATTTTTTTTATAAATTTGCATATATAATAAGCACAAACCATTGAGTGTCCCAAGTACTCCGCCGCGTTTTCCGATATGTACAGCAGTTTTCCATTTTGTGTCATCATCATCATAAAGCCGTTCATAGCCTGAAAGACATTGTAAACGTCAGTACATGCCCATTTTTATGTTTTCACCGTGAACGCTCATAAACTTGAAAATGTACCTTTGAAAATCCGATATTAGGTGTGGGAGTAGGTTGTTCTTGATACTGATAGCTGAAGTCGTGACTCTTGAACACTAAAACAGAAAGAAAGACGGAATTATGGGTGAAGTAATAGCAACTAGAGATAAGATAGCGAACTAAATGCATTTTAAACGTCTTAATATGCCTTTTCGTGACTGAAGGTGAAACAAAAAGTTTTGGAGACGTTTTCAAAACATGGGATGAGATTTTGGATAAGCACGTGAGGAGCTTCGGCAAACATGTGGGGCATGGGAAACATGGTTTGGGAAATTTTACGTCATGAAAAGAAAGGTGAGTTTGTCCTGTATAGTCTGAGAGTCTTTAAACGCAGATTGCTTATCTGTTGCATATCGAGAGCGTTTGTGTTATGATTAAAAGTGATTATTATAGATGTAGATATTTTTTGGTAAACGCGATTATTCTTAATAATTGTTATACAATTTTCTCTTATAAGTTAATTTTCTAATAGTATTTTGTTCTTGAATGGAATTAATACTTCTAATGATGGACAATTGATATACATTAATTTATGATACTTTAAAACAAACCCATAGTGAGCTAGTTTTTCACAGTGCTTTCTTTTACTTTGTTTAAACGCGAATACTTTCTATATTAAATAAATAATAATAGACCGTCATAAGACATTCATTTATAAATTATTAATTTCTTGTAATGTTTACCGAAAAATATTTACTCAAATACAATCTCTAATTATAATATACTTTTTTGATTTGATTGATAATTCCAAGTTACCTTGTTGAAAGTAGTTCATTTTCCTGACGTAAACGCACACTAGGGCCATTAGCTGTAGCTGTGACAGCCGCTGCCTGGTGGAGGGCGGTAGGGGGAGCAGGTCCCGGAGGTTGGAGATCTCGGCGTTGATCAGGTCCCGCCGCATCTTGCTCGCCCCTTTTGTCGATTTGGTTGGCTCGAATCTAAATAAATTGTATTGAAGGTCATTTGGGTTCCTTCTTGTTAAATGAGATATAGTATAAATGTGAAAGTATGGATACTTATATGATTGGTTTGGAAATAAATAAATAAAATGGTTGTGTGTGATCACGCCGCCACTACTGAATGGATTTAAAATAAAAATAATACAAATTGCTATTACCTGGATTAATAATTGGATTATTATTTACCTATAGATCTCATAGTTTAATATGAAGTGGGGCCACGGGCAGAAACTTGTTGTATTTTTTATTTTATTAATAGTTCTATAATAATTTTTCTACTAAACTATTTAAAGTCTTACAGTTCTATTAATTGCAATATAGGTGAAGAACAACTCCAATTTTATAAGTTTACCAGTTGTACTTTGTAAAATACTATTTAGGATATAAAGTATCATTTTTGCCTATAATCGAAATTGTGCTTTAGAATGAAGACAAAAAATTGTAATACTGAAATAAGGACATCATTTCAACGTTACAAATTACAATGTAAGTCGTAATCATTTTCGTCAAGGACAATATCAAACCAAAATACATTAAAAAATAAAATAAAAGTAGTGTGATATAAATTTATTTATTCTCTTATAAGGAAACGGCTAATTCAAAATTTCCCAGGAATAATTGATATAAAAAGATTTAACCGTATTTGTATACAATGTACGGATATACCGGACAGGTGTCGGAGTCGGCTCCTCTAAAGATATTACCATTCTCGCAAACATACTATCATAATAATATCCCTTTCGACGGAAATCATGTGTAAATTTATCGCCTAAGCTTATATAATTATAATATTCATATTGTAATGCGAAACCGCACGCATTCAGATGCATTGAATTTCTTTTCCTATATCATGATATTGAATACAAATTATAATGTGTCGTATCGTTGTTTATTTCATTGTAAATGCTGCTGGTATTGATATAATTAATATTAATATCGGTTGTGAGATGAAAGTAATTATGGTGTGCTGAGAGTTGTAAAGGACTCTAGATTTCTATTTAATAAGCCTGTTCTTGTATGATTTTTCTTAGTATGTAAGTATACAATTCTTAAAAGACGTTTGCGTTACGTTAAGTGAAATTATATTGAAAACTTTTTTATTGAAAAGGGTTTTAGATATTGTAAAATGTAGTGCAGCAATATCAACAAAAAGTTAATAATAAAGTGATATATTGTGTACATATCAATATTTCAATATAATTCAATTCATTTAATTAATTACGTATGAATAATATTTGTCACTTAATATTTCAAATATATTTTTTTCTTATTTCAAGTTCCAATATCTAAACTATGTATAGCTTTAGCTCTATATTAGACTAGTGACTTTTCAGTTGCGTTTTAAATTGATATTGATGTAATATTTGATGCGTATGCATTTATTTCGATAGCAATAAATTACAAGGTTTTTAAAAGATTAGCACTTCATTGTAGTGACTATGCTGCGTATTTACTCTATAATATAATTTTGATAAAGCACATGTATGAAATACCATCATTTTCCTTATTGACAAATAAACAAAAAACAGCAAGAAATTAATATTAACAACACAAAAACGTAGATAAAAATGCATTTTACAATTTACCTTAGAAAATAAGTCACGAAATCAAACGTTTTATTTCATATTACTCGAATTAGAATACAATGAATATTTCCTAAAAGACAAGTATTAAAAGGAAGGAAGTTTTTTTACAAGCGTCGGCTTACAAACGCACCCTTTTATCTTGTATTATCTTTGTTTTGTCTTTTTATAACCATTTGAACGGTTAACCTTTTTAAGTTTGATTGTGGGAAGTGAATGATGATTGGTGAGCGTTTTGTTAATTTGATTGAATGGTTTGTTTTTTTTTTTAATGTGCGGCTAATGTTCCTTGTGTTTTGACATTTTGTTGAAGTTTTGAGTGAATGTTTTTTGTATTTTATTCTTTTAAAGTTTTACTCATCTTTATTAAATGTTGTTTCTCAGAATATATTTTATAAAGTGAGTTATGATATTATTGCCATTATACTTATATTTAAAGCAGTAAGTTCAATACTATTTTTCACCCCAAAGATAGTTTTATAATTTTTGTTAAAAAAAGCATGTATGTCACATAATTACCATTATTTTTTATTTTAAAAAGAATATTTAAAAAAATTGACATTGAGTTGTTTCTTATAATAAATAGTAAGTCAAATCATGTATGTCACATAATTAGTCTCATTCTTATAATAAATAATAAAGGCTATTCCACACTATCAACAAATTTGAATAATACATTGATTTAACCGTATATATCCGTTGATAAGGGCAAAAACTAGATTCCTTACATAGTTGTGGCCGCGTGATGGTTTCACGGTGCCCACATTTACCCGTGTAAATTCTTCCGATTCAGTTTGTCGCCTTTTTGTGGAGCACGTGTTGAAATGCCGTGTAAAAACGCTTTAGGAGGAATTTTTAAGGGAGGCCCAATTAAATTCCTGTGGGGAATGAGTCATTTATCGTAAAGTAGAATTTTCTTAAAAAGTTATGGGTATCCCACTAATATTATAATTCCTAAAGTTTGAATGTTTGGATGTTGTACTGTCAACCACGCTGCACCTACTGAACGCATTATGATGAAGTTTTTTATACATATATTTTATAAGTTGTTTTTTTTTATTCATCTTAAGGTACCGAATTTTATGCGAACGAAGCCGCATAAAACATTTAAAGATTATAATATTTTTTGTGATTTGTTTATTCAAAGTTAAAATCGCATACTTCATTCTTAATACAACCTTAGTTTAAAGTTTAAACGTGTAGTTAACTTTCATTTTCCATATTAGTAAAAACTCCCAGAATTGTGAAAACAAACAAACTATTAAAAACCTTGAATTTGGTGCAAATGTAGGTTTAAATATCATATATACAAATTAAAAAATACCCATCTACAAAAAAGCAACTCATCTTTGATATAAGTGATAAGCTTTAAATGCCGACTTCGGTTTTTTTTTTAAAACTATAGTTGATTTGACACACCACTGACATTGTTCTCTATCTTTAATGAAATTCGTCTTATGTGAAATATTTTTAAATCATATTTTGGACACATGAAAAATTCTTATATTTAGCAGTATGTTTCATAACTATATAATCGAATAAGCGAATAGTTAGAAGGCTTACAAAATTAAGTTTACAAATTATATCTACAACTTAAAATTGCCCAACTATAAAACAATCAACTCATCGTAGATAAAATTCCGACAAGCCAATCATAAGTTTGTTCTCAATTTCGTAATTCCGTGCCTACACATGAACTATAATATCTACAAGGTACAATAGACGTGATTACTAGATAACATGATAATTCTGTCAAAGGTAAGCCTAGTTTTTCGTTAATATAAATAAGAAGAATCAACTGTATGATAGTTTCTGATTAATTCAAGTTTTTTTTACAAATGAATTACAATTATGATATCTAAAAGGTACAACAGACGTGATTACTAGATAACACGATAATTCTGTCAATGGTGACCGCAGTTTTTTTTAAATAAATCAAGAAGAATCATCTCTATGATATTTTGTGATTAATTTTAGTTTTTTTTTTATAAAGCAGTACGTTCAACATTAAATATAAAAAATGCTAATACCCTGCTTAGGTAGATTAGGTGATACCTTGATCTATACCCCTATTACCACGAGCTTTTTTTTTACGCTAGGAACCCAATTTTAACCCTTATGAACATAGGCTATATTATAGGTATTATAACATTATTGAAGCGAAGCCGCACAGACCAGCTAGTCATCGATAAAATTCCGACAAGCCAATCATAATTTCTGAATTTCGTAATACGAACACATGTACTAGAATAATCTACCAGATACAATAGACGTGATTACCAGATAACCCGATAATTCTGTCAAAGGTACGCGCAGTTTGACATAATGACGACTGGGCTATTTTATCTCGAAATGTAGATATCGGATCTGGATGACTGTAATTGTGATTTGAAGTTTGTGTAGGAATGAAATTGTTGGAATGCGCAAAAATGTGAGGTTGTTTTGTATTGTTATACGTACAAAAAAAAATTTTCTAATAAAAAAAAACTGATCAAATATAGGATAGTATGAAAGAATTGAGTCGAATTTAATTCATGTTACTTTTTGTTCCTAAATAATTGAGTTTAATTAAATAATCAGGAAAAAAATAAAAATAAGTTGTTGCTTTACGTTCGATATTTTAAACTAAACGATATAATGAATTATTCATTTATGGATATTGTGATTTTATTCAACGTATGTTAATTCCTATTAAAACAGAAAATTCAACAATCAATAATTAAACCATTTTAGAAATAAAAAAACACATATAGGTTTACAAGTACAAGGTAACAATGATTACATTTAATTGAATTATACCTATTCGTTAGTGCGTTCACAATAGAAAAAGTGATGATAAAAATTTGCTGTTTTTATTGGTTTTATAAGGTTAAAATAAAATAAAAATTTATAAGGTTAAAGAGTTAATATTAATATTATGGCAAACCATCTTTTATTTATTTTTACGGTGGAAAAAATGTTATAACATTTTAAATAAACAAAATTATTGCGATTAGCCATCATTTCTTATAAAAATATTTTGAACAATTTGTCATTTATTTGATGTTTTGCGAAAACCTTCCATAACTTTTATGTGCAATCAACTTACACTTACGGCTAAGAAAATAATTACTTTAAAGATAGAACTAGTTTTAGTTACTTCCTCATAAACTTGCCTATCATAATTAGACTTGTTAAATCTAGTTGTTTCGAAGATAAGCGCATTCAAACAAACAAAATTTTCGCTTTAAAATATTAGTATTAGATACGTTACTTTAAATTGATCTATTTCAGTTAGATTTTCCTTATTATTTTGATTCGTCAGAGTGTATATTTTAGTACAAGGCTAAAAATTACATAACAAGGCAAGTCACACAGAAATCACTTGTGTGCTAATTTGTCACTTATTTCTATTATCAGGTGAATTGCAAGCGAGTGACGTCACATGTGTAGTTTCTACGTAGATACGATACTTTTCATGGAGTCTTAAGTCCAATAAGACTTGAAAATATAAGTTTGGTAAATAATTCTATAAATATGACATTTCTTTATTTTAAACGCGGAAAAAAGCTCTGCGCGTCTTTGTTGCCATATAATAATGTTATAATACCTATAATATAGGCTTTGGTTTTGGCTTTTCATCAGGGATAATGTTGGATTCTAAGGGTAAAAAAAATTTTTCCAATCGGTTCACAAGTTTCAGAGCCTATTCAATTGAACCAAACTAACGAAAAATTAAATATTTCCTCTTTTTAATATTAGTGTAGAAAATCTTTATGCTTAAAATAGCGCTCTCTAAGATTATTAAGTATTAAAAAGTGTTAATCGCATTGAGGATTTAAGTTTTTAAGGGTTGCTTTTTAAGTTGGGTAATTGGTATGAATTGTTCCTTTTAAATTATAATAAACAAATAAATAAGACTTACTTGTTTTATATTGTACCTTTTGACGGCTGTTGTAATTAGTCAATTTTCCAGCGTAAATTAATAAATATTTCAATATTTTATTTGTCGAGTTTAAATTTAGAAGTATATATTTCTTATTAATCTATTTTATTGGAGGAACTTCTTAATTCGACCGTTTTTATGTATGGTATCGCATATCTCCGGAAATATAAGTCCGATTTAGAATTTTTTGCAACGGAAGGAGGAGAGTGTCCGTGTGGTCCCAAAGAAATTTGATTCAAGTCTGGTCACCCATCTTCCACATTTTAGGGAACACTTCAATAATCAACAGTATAAGCTCTGCGGTTAAGTTTTAATGTTGTATTTACCCACTTAACTCTGACTCTGAGACTGAATTATGACTAGTTCTCAAGACTTCCGAAGTCTGAAGTCTTCTTATCTACGTGAGATATTAATATAGCGCTTTAGGAAAAGCGAAGTAAGTGCACTTTCTGTTTACATAAAAATATGAAGATATGGAGCACCTGATCTGAAGGGTCACAAAAAAATGGAAAAATAGTAAATTTCCTACTCTTTAGTATCGGAAGGAAGTCGGTTCTATTGTGGCAAAAAGATCATTACGACCCCCAAAGCGTTACAACTAATCACCTTATCTTCTTTGTCCTATTATTTTTTAATCAGGAGACGAGTATAAATCGCAATTATTCATCTTTTTTTATTTTAAATATTTAAGGGTATTTTCAATAACCTGTGACATTACCTCAAAACGTTAGTTAAAGCAGTATATACACTACTAATTTTATTGTTCTCACAAACTTGTAATATTCTCTTGAACAATTATAAATTGCAAGCCAATGACATAATATATTCGTTCATTGTCGCTTAGAGACATGATTGCAAGTTTAAAATTAAATAATTTGCATAAAACTAAGACCGAGTTATGAGAACTATATCCTACGTTAGTGTAATTATAATAGTGTTTGAATAATTAATTTCGCGTCGCTGATTGAAAACATTGTAACTGAGAGCTTATGCAGTTTCTGAGTACAGGGTGTGTTCGTTAGGTGTATCCAGTGAATATAAGATGTCTAAAAACGATACTTTAAAAATCATTTGATAATGAAATTTAAGTATTTTTTTAAACTACAAACTAATAATTAAACACATAAAAATGTTTAATATAAACGAGCGATTTCTCTCATATTAGGTAACTATGAGTAAATTCTTTCTACTTGAATTAAAAAAATAATCAATTAACTTATATGTTTAATTAAGCTTTTATTTTTTTGTATTTGTAGGATAATCGCTTGGTTTAACGATAACACTCTGTATATAACGTATTTAGACAGTTCTAATTAAACAATTAATAGAATAGAATACTTTGAGTTCGTTAGCAGTTCATAAATATGTAGATATCAATACATAAATTTATTTGTTTGGGTTTTAATTGTATTCCAATGTTACATGTCTAAAATGAAAGATAGATTTAGTAATTGGCTATTTTGAGGGAATAAAATTATTTATAATAGACTGCGATACTAAATCAGTTTGATATTGCATTCAAGCAATTTATAACGATTTATTTATTTTATTGGTAAGCTTTTTATAGAGTTCAGCACGGAAAATTAGTGTAGAAAAATTTAAAGTTGCAATTAACTATCAGTAAACCTAAATATTGTTAACTATTGTGTAAGAGTTGTTGAAGAGGTCAAATATAAATGTTGAAGTAAAAATTAAACAATTTCAATATTCTTGTGCGCATGAGCCAATAAATTCTTAAGTGACTTATATACTAGATAAATAAATATAAAATAAATAATATTTAGAATCCAACTAGAAAAATAATGAAATCGAATTAATAAATCTAAAAAATGTTCTTACCTTAAAAACATTTTGACAGCACTAATACTCCTTTAACAATAAAGTACCCACATAAATGTCAGTTCATTACGATGAACTAAAAAAATAAAAATAAACAAACGACCACACAGTCCGAACGATCAAGACTTAATGATTGCTCAATAAGGACGAGCCTTTTCATAAAAACTCACAAAATTAATGTCATATTCGAACCATAAAAATAACCATAAACAGCACGTGTCCGACATAACTTAACACCTATGCCTCACAGAGCGAAAAAAAAACTATTTTGAATTCTACTATTTCGAACCCTTAATGATAACGCGTCAATTTATGCGTAAGCTTTTTATTGGAATGAGATTAAGGACCGATACTAAAGCTCCGATACTTCCGTGCGCGAGCGCATCAGGACAACGACTATAAAAAGCCTCCGTAGTAAGCCTCTCTTTCCCGCGCGCGTTTTTCTTTTTTTCATCAAAAACGCGCTGAGCTTGTGACCGGTCGGCATACAGCCAATTTAAAAAAGTTTTAACAGTTTTGCCCTGTCATCAAATACAAGTAACTTTTTTTGAAAAGTTTTCGATTATGAACAACTTTATTTTAGGAATTGTCAACTGTGTGACAAAGACGGATAGCGTTCTCGCGTTTTTCCGCTCGTTAGTGGGGGAAAGAAATAGAATGAGTTATTTTCTGACGGCTTGGTTTGAGATTAATGAGTCTGAGAGAGATGTAAGTAAGGTAATTACTGGAGGTTTGCGTAAAGGAGACGGTGTAATGACGGAACGTATGGCAGTTATTGATAACGTAATGTGGTTTTATTTGCGGGAGATTTTCTTGGCGTGTGATGGAGTCGGAGTTAATTGTGTTTTAATGAGACGGTTTTGAGGCGACGTTAAAAGTGATGAGTTACGACGTTTTGGTACGGGGTGATTGTATGTGGCAGGTGTTTTAATTGCTGAATGTAAATGTGTGGTTGCAATAATGCTATGTGTTTTGCCATTGTGATCTATATACAATGAATTTCCCTTAAACTGTTCGTATATTAAAAAAATCATTAATAGGTGCTATAAAAGGTAATAGGTTGACTATTTTAACAGTCTTAATAATTATTTTATGTACACATCATGAAATTCAGAAGTTTTGTGTACATTTTTAGACCTTTGATGCTTTTAATATATATTGTTTAAAAAAAAAAGTACATATTTTCACAATATAAAAAGTTTTTCGTAATATAAGTTATATTACGAAAAACTTTTTAATTGTCATACAAATAAAGAGTTGTCAAAAAGTCTTATATTTAATATTATTTTAATTTTCTCCAATTTAATATTTTATAAATACGTAACTTAGACATATACGAACTTTTTCTAAGATTTAATTTTGTCCTTTACCCAGAGGTACAGGTTTCGCCTGTAAGCGAAGGCTTATTTCCATAAGGTCACCATTTTTACTCTTTCACTAATTATATAATTTTAGCCACAATCTATTTAATTTCTTATTAGTCACATTTCAGAATTGTTTCATCTCATTTCCAAGCATTAATAATCTGAACCCTTTTTATGTCCATTCTCGTTATAAAATTGTTTGTTATAAAAAGCGACCGTGTCCACTTACATCGAATTTGATATAAAAAATAAAAGGCTCTCGTCGCCCGCAGGCGGCTGCCGGG
>LQNK01002611.1:187409-206524 GCA_001586405.1 Phoebis sennae | reverse complement strand
ACCCTTTTTATGTCCATTCTCGTTATAAAATTGTTTGTTATAAAAAGCGACCGTGTCCACTTACATCGAATTTGATATAAAAAATAAAAGGCTCTCGTCGCCCGCAGGCGGCTGCCGGGTTACGCAGATAAACGTAATCACTGCATCTTGCCTAAACATCCTAATTTATGGTGCAATCAAACCACTTTGAGATTTAATGTTTAAATTTTTAAGACTTAATGAACTCTTGGTTCATATGATGTGAGATATTGTTGCTTGGACTACGTTATCAGACTTTATCAAAGGTAACATCGAAATATAGTAAATAAATAAATAAATCATTTATTTCTATATTTTACATACATAAATAAATTATGTCGCCCAGGCTCCTGAGATAGTATGAACTGTTTTTCAGGAACCTGTGCCTTCTATTTTCATTACTATTTCTACATTGGAAATAATAACATGCAAATTATTATAGTGATTTAAACTTTTCTATAATAATATATAAATGGCGCTATAATATATTTGAAGAGTTCTTTTATAGATGGCCCTGAGTGAAATTTTTGTAAATGTTTCTGTAAACTCTATTTTAATGAGCATAGGTTTAAGAGCCGCTTTCTTTTAACTTTGGTTTATGACATAGGTACGTGTAAAAGTTTGATCAAATATTTGTTTGCAATCTGTTTACTGACATTTTTGCATATAATTGGATATACTTCGATCATAGAGTATTTATTCTTTTCATAGTATATTAAATTTTGAAAATGTATAAAGGGTGTTTTATTATAAAAAATGTAATTCCGTTATCGGCGGCTCCTCAATAGGTTAACTCGCAGGATAAGCTTGTGATTTCGGTGGTATCAAAGTAGGCGCGGGGACGTCCGGGCGGTGTCATTAGCTCGCTGCTCACGCGCCGCTAAACATCGCCACGTGCGCTCTGCACCCTTATACAGGATGATTCAACTAGGTATAATCATTTCTTTAATTTACAGTACTCTCTATATTTCTTTAATTTACTATACTCCAATTTTTAAGAGTAGTTTAATGACTTATTTGTTACCTAAATAAATATTTAAACGAAAGAGTTCCATGTCGTCTTCTACCGAATTTATGTAGTTGTTTTTAGTACGCATGATTATTTACTACGCATACTAATTTACGCTTGAGTATACAATAATACAACGTTGTTCAGTGTTGTTCAGTTTAGTTATACAGTGCCTTTAACATATAAATATATTATAATAAATAAGTAGGTATGAATAACAAGAAATTTTTATATAATATTCGTTAGACGGCATATTTTTAAAATCTCTTAATCTTATCTTTAGTTTGAAACGTAAACTGCATATTACTTAAATAGAGTTAAACAGTTTGCAACCTAAATCTCCATTAATTACCGCTGACATTTTTAATCAACCTATACTATTACGTACAAACAGCAGGGAGGTCCAGCAAAGGGGCCGGCGTGACTTACAAAATCACGTACCACCCTAATGTAAACAATAGACAAAGGACCCGACGGCTATTAGGCTGGTCGATGCTTATCATACGTACTGAGAATTGGGTGCTCGGATTTTGACTAAACGTTGCTATGATTGTATCTAGAGATGAAGGTACGCTGTAAGATTTTCAGCAATGGTTTTGTACGTTTTAGAGCACCCCTTATTTTAAATGACTGAAAGATGTAATTCACAACAAATATGGCCTAAATATATTAGGTACCTAGTTATAATACGATTTTTAGTTCATACAATATATTAATGATTGTAGATCTTCTCTAGCTTGCATACAATATTCGATTTGGAACATTGATTTGGATCTAATAATGTGAAAGCTGTGAAGGTTTTTTTCTAGCACTTGTTTATCGTGCTTCATTATTGCATACACAATAAGGACTTATAGGAAATATAATGAGTCCGTATTTGGTATGGATTTCTTATATTTCATTAAGAAAATGAAATTGAGACAAAACTACGGGCTGCTGGAGGTGTACTACACGAGACTCATCATGATTTGATGTAATTTCTCACGAATACTTGGGTCTGTTGACACTGAGACCAAAAACGAAAACAACCGCAGATTTAACTGAAAATAAAGTATTTCATCCCTAAATTGTGGCATGTCCTTGACCCCCAGATCCACCTGTCCCGAACTTGACCTCAAGCTAATCAACGAAATCGCGGGCGGGCGCGCTCTGCCCGTGATTTAATGCCCTTGCTAATTATGGCTTGTTCAAATTGTACCTTTCTCACGGATACTTGGGTCCAGTGGCACGGAGTTACAATGGATGGCAGATGCTGAGAGGGAACGATAGTTTACCTTAAGATTTAGTTGTCACTAATTTTGTATGCCTTTATGTGTACATGATGTGATAAGGTCACTAAAACGATAGTTTACTTTAAGATGTGATTAGGTCACTAATTTTAATGCTTTTATGTGTACATAATAGTTCTTATTCATTAATAGTGTTTTACAAGTGTATTTTTATAGGCTGTTTGTTTGCATAGAAATAAGCTGTCACTTCAATGTCAATATATTATAGAGTAAAAATTGGTAAAGGGTAATCATTAATAACCAGTCATTATTTTCTTTAGATTTTTTTTTCATTAAAACTACTTTAATACATTTTAGATAACTATAGAGAATGGTAGAGAAAAGTTTACTCGCTTATAATACTCTACGTTTAAAATGTATCTTATTCTAAATATATTTTAAACAGAAAGCACTGTCTAGCCTCATATTTGTAAATTTCATAGTGTCACAACAAACCTCTGATTAACGTCAGTTTAATCGTTTGTAAAAACTGCCCCAGATGCGATTGAACCTGTACCTTACCGCATTCGCTATACTTATTCCGTCTGCTCCAACCTGTTACTCGACCAACCTTAACTATACACCCCTCTCGCTCCCCCATATTTAATTTATTATAAGTTTATCTCTGTCTGCAATCTCAGGTCAGACCAACATATTACCGTAATGGTACTTAAACACATATTTAAGTAAAGATTCTTTTTGCTAAAAGTTTCGTATGCTTTCGATTACAGTCCAGAGCAGTACTGAGTATGACTTATCTATTGTACTTGTTTTTAATAAAAAGAAATAGAGAATACGCATTATGAATTTATACCATGGGTATAATATATTATTAGATTTTATGGATTGCTTAATTAAGCATATTGATAAATGTAAGCATCCTTTTCAATAAATATATATCTATATATTATATTATAGTTAGGAATATACATTTAATAATTAAAATTGGTTATAAACACAATGCACGTAAATAATATTTTGTTTTAATATCTAATAAAAGATATAGAATAATGATATAAATGATTTTTTTTTATTTCCTTAATGTTTGATTTGTGGACATCCCTCCATATCGTCGACGTGTGCGAAAACTGTAAACAAAAAATGACATCATAAAATTACACAGAAATATTAATTGAGTCTGATATTTCTACGTTACATTTATTTTTAACATGATGGACAAAACTAGAAAGATATAGATTAATTAAAGAAGTTTGTATTCAAATAGTAAATATAAGCTCTGAAACGAAAAGGCTCTATCCTCTGTTTTTTCATTAAAAAGTGAGTTCTGGACATATTTTTAGTAAACAGCAAACTGATGAAACTGAGTTTTTCTTTGCTTTAGATCAATCTTTATTTCTGTTTGAAAAAGAACAATCATAATCATATTTTTTATTATACGTTATGAGTCAGTTTTCCAATATAGTATAGACTGTTTATCAAAAATTTATGACGCCATATTTTCAAAAACGAAATTAAAATTCTTTTAAATTGTCCTCAAAACCAGCCATTAATTATGAATTTACCTTGATTAGTATCACACGCAAACTCCAGCAGATCACACAGGTCCAGGAAGGTCCTGGTTTCGTCACCCATCCTCCCACATATTGGTATAGTATCGTGGATGCACGTGTCTGCTAGATTACAGAACTGGTCGATTTTGTTCTGAAAATATGTGTAATATTATGTTTTAGTGAACTAAAGGGCCTGTATTACGTGATGTAATGTGATGTTAAAAGATATATATAACAGGAAAAACGGAGGGCTCCGAGACCCCTTTCATTGCAGGAAAAACAATGGGATTGCAATTTTACATAGCTTAGAGGTTAGTCTAATTCCTAAAAAAAAATTACTTTCTATATTTTTGCACATAAAGTATTTTCTTTCAACATTAAAACTTATTGCGTAAAAATTGAGCTAAAACTGATATAGGTACATTCTCATCTGATTTTAAGAAGTGAATTTCATCTACATAACTTCTAACTTCTTCTAATTTCTAAATTTAGTTAACTAAGGAAATTCAAAGTAGTAACTTAACACAAAGTTACATTCTTAAAAACCCATAAAATTCTCAACATATAACTGTGTCAATTCAAAATACCAAACGAAATAAACATATTTATTTTACAAGAGTTAAATCAACAATACTTGGGCCCTTAATTTAACATCGTTTACGTCCGCTAATATAATTAATTACAACAATACACGGTATTAAAAGCTTATAAAGTGCAAAATAATTTATTACAGTATAATATCCGCTTAGACACAAACAATTACATCACTTATGCTAATTAGGGCCCATTAATATAAGCACACATTTCAATGATATCTAGTTATATTGGAGATAAATTAATTGACCTATAAGTATACTATTACGTATTAATTAAATTATGTTATGTCAATTTTATAACACATATTATTTGTATTTATTATGATTGTATCATATGAACATCTTTTGATTGTGAAAATTCGGCTATTAAAGTATTTATAAAATTTGGCTTTTCCATTAAAAAAACATCCCCATTGCATCGAAAAAACCTGTTAAAACTCCTTAAGTTAAATAGACATATAGATAAAGTTTTTTTTTTCATAGAACAATATCGTATCAATGAAAACTTTTTATTTGATTTCACACACGTCTATATTCATACGAAAATCGCTTATTTCACCTCCCCTATCATTCGCTCATTTTTGTACTCAAGATTTTTACGTCTCTGATACCTCGCTGGTTTGGGCCAATTATATTTCTACCGGCTTCTACCTGTGGTTTCGCTAACATTAATTTCGGATTTTTTAAGGTAAAAGGTATCCCATCACCTAACCCATCTTATAGCCTATCTGTATGGGTATAAAATTTTATTCAAATTCGTTCAATGGTCGCGACGTCAATGAGACACAAATAACGTTCAAACACACATACATCCAAACTTTCATATTTATCATATTAGTATAATTGTACAATATCAATCGTAATAAAATATTACTCACGGGGGGTGTGGATAAGTGTTCTGGAAAGTGAGCCCTTACATTTGTAAGAATAATCCATAACAAACCTAAAATAAAATATACGGGATAATCTTTAATTAATTTAAGAACTTTTAATATAGTCTAAACTTTTTCTGCCACCGGCTTCATATAATGCAGTTACAAAAATTTATCAAAATCCATTCAGTAGTTACGGCGTGAATGAGACGCACACAAAGCTTTTACATTTATATTATTAGGGTTAATTTATTTTATTACTGGTTTAAAAAAAGCATTTTATTTAATTTTAAAGAGAACATCAATATTATTAGACGATTATTCTAAATATTGATTCATGTATTTATATTATATTTATTTCAGTATTACCAGTAACGTACTAGGTAAACATACCCGATAGGCGATTAATTACATTATCTTTAAGCTACCTATCGGATGTACTTACCATGAATGATGATGTTAAACCACATCCTCGTTTAGTTTGATTTGTAAAATGATAATATCCGATGCGATCATGTTGTGGTTAAATTGTATTTATGGATTATTAATACTTATACATACTAGGGTCGTGGATTATCAACATTTGGTGCGATGTTTCAAAATAACGAAATTTTTCTATATGATCTATCCGCTATTTTAATTTTAGTGATCTTGAACGTATCGCGTATATAATTTAATGTAAGGTGTTATGCAAGATCTTTTTTGATTTTTATTTTAGTTTTTTGTGCCATTGCAGATGCGAATACCATTTTGTTTTGTGTAACAAGCGAGCCACCAGTTCAAATTGCAATATGATTTTGCACTGGTGGTCTGAAAATAATAACTTTTTATTGTTATTTTATTGTGTTTATTTTTATCTGTTCTTATTATGTAGACTGTCTTTATCCCTAAGCCCGCTTTTTTAATATTTTGTACGACTCAAGGTACGATAGCAGTAATTTCGGTTGGAATTCCAACCAAACCCTTATAGGGATATATAGAGATTAGAATTATATGGTGCGCCTTATTTTTTATATAGATTGACCGACAAGAGAGCACAGAAGCTATAAGAATATCTCTTATGACATCAAAAGTAACAATATCTCCTCTATTTTCCTCAATGTTGTTCCACATACCGTTCAACATAAGCGAATGTTTTGATTCGGTATCCTGTAAGCAATAGTTATGATAGTGGACATAAACTAAGGCATTGTTAATTAGAAGTTAGTGCGAACAAGTTTAGTGTTAGGAATATGATATTTAGGAGATTGTGGACTAGTGAGTACTTAAGTTTGTTATTTATTCTTAAATATTGGGTTTTTTATTGTTATTTGTCTGTTTTTAGATAAAATATTTACTGCGTGAAAAATACTTAAAAGTTTCTCTGTTTTGTGTCCGTTTTACAGAGCCAATTATTGCAACAATTTATTTATTTATTTTGTACTAGAATTTATTTATTTATTTAATAATTTTGGTTTACCAACAAAATGTACAGTTGTACGATGTTCAAAATAGAGTCACCTATATGAAATTTACGAATAAATATGCATATCAATATTTTTCCAATGTAATATGTTAGATTCCGTAAAAATATGTTTTAGCAGAATTCCTTAAAATTTTTCATATAAAATTTGTAATTTTATTTCAGGTTTCATAATTGTATGCTTAGCTGAAGAAGTTTGGACCCACGTTGAAATTGAGGCTGAAGATTACTTCTTTCCTTTAGAACCCGTAATAATTTACTTTTTTCTGAATTTGAAATCAATATAATTATATTAAATGTTAATAATTAATTGGCCCATTCTAATGCTCTATCGAGACAAAATAATGGATCATAATTTGACATAACCTGGGTACACTAAACCTCTTAGCATTCTCTTATCGCAAAACTAAGTGATTTTGGTCATTATAATGCTCTGAGTATTAATATCTTGGATAATTTCGGAGTTTGATATATTGTTCGTATCATTTAGTTTATGCGTAAGCTATGTAAATGAATAATAATTTGATAATGTTATGTTAGATAGATGTTATTCGTAAAGATGGTATAAATCACGAATAGCTATTAAATTTTGGGCTGTATTGCCGTTTTAGGTGTAACTGTCTGTTAAATATACGATATGTATAGTGTTATGTTTATAACACTATAATGTAATTTAATAATTAAAAATGTACTTAAGTATATATATGAGAAAAAGGGTGCTATTAATAAAGGAAACATTCTAGAAACATCGAGATGAAATAATAATAAAAAATCGTTTTAAATTTGTTATAAAAACTAATTTCTGAAGTACTTCCATTTAAACAAATACTAGTCAATACTAATAACATACTAAAAATATTTCTTAAATTGAGATATTAGAGTAATTGCAACTAAAATGTATCATTATCAGGTAATAAATTTCTGCAAAATGGCGGACCAGTGTCAGCACGACTTCGTGGCGATTTGTGGGCAAGACTCTTTGGGCATTTCTAGAATGTTCAACGATAATTGTGATTTGTATGAGTACAATTGTGATGAAAAGAAACGTAAGTTATTTGATATTATTTATTGACTAATATATAGGTATATAATGATAAGGTGATGCATCCAATAAGCCCCCTTATCGGTAACGGTAATCAGGGATTTCTACCAGGCAGTTTATTTTATAGAGCTACACCTTATTTCAGTAATTTTTCATTTTAGTGACTTTTTATGACATAAATTTTAAAATTCAATATCCTCCTTTTTTCATTGTTAAAAATGGATACCTAGGACTTCATAATTTTTTTTTACGTAAGATACATAATCTATCAAAAACGAAATGAAAACAAATCCTGCTCACTGTTTGGCCACGGCGGACAATCTATGCAGAGACTAGCCAACTGCGCACGAGATAATATTATAGTGCACACGTGTATGCGCAAACACAAGTTCAGTTTCTATTCCTTTAGTGTCATCATGTCCATTTTATATAAGTTAATAATTTAATAATTATTGTTAATATTTTGTTTGTTCCAGAATATCGTCATGTCAAGCTAGATGTTTGCAAGTACGAAGCAGCTGCGGCTGAAAGGGCGCAGTATTAGATAAAGTGATAATTATAAATAGAAAAATAAACAAAAACATACAATAGAGCCTTTCTATGGAACAGTCAATTTCGTCTCGCTATATATTGTATGAATAAAAAGAAATAACGTGTAAATAAACATAATAAACTTTTTATATAGTTTGTTTGTACGCCAGCGCATGGGAAGATCCATGGATACTTAGAAAGGGTTGTAAAACTAGCCCTACTTCGATGAAGGTTACGAAATAATAATCTACATGAGGCCTTTAAAAGTCTTTGAATGTTTTGATTATGGTAATAAAACGGTATCGAAAATTATAAATACAGAATCAGTTTTTATGAGATCATTCATGGCTAAATCCTTAATTATGCGGGATAGTAAAAAATGCTGTAACGGCCAGTATAGTTAAAATAAGAATACACCGGTTAATTGTTGAAAATTGTAATAAAATAATTTTGTTTTACTGCTGTACAAAAGACAAATCATTGCCCTCGTGTGTACGCTGTACGTCGTCATTCCCAGTACGTAACTGTTTGGCTTCCACCGTTTGCTCATACTTGGCAAACACCCTGCCAATGTTACAATTATTAACAAACCTCTGTGTAACAGTCAATATTTATAAATATTCACTTATATTTATTTGCTGAAATAATGTGAAGGCTTGAAAAGTAAATGTTTCGGTGTCATATTTAAAATTCAAGGTATTTTGTGTTGTTCTAAAAAATTAGAAAAACAATATTGCGCAGCACACGACAGGCAAAATAACAAAACTTTTTAAAACATTGCATTGAAATGGTTAAATATTAGATTATTTTAAGTTATTTATACTACGATAATTTTTATCTTTGATTAATTTATATTCAAACCAATCAAAGAAAAATTAACCACAAGGCATAACTTATTGCATATTAAGGGTATAACTTTTGTTTAAAAAACTATACACCTTGTATAATAAATTGACGGACTATTTAAAACTCGATATTGTGCATATATTACAAGCCCGGTCGTTTATTGAAAGCGATATCTTGCACCCAATAATTCTAGAACTCGTCTTCATAAAGATAGCGAGGCTCCATTACACGCACAATACTCTATTAATGGTTATATCAAGTTTATGTCGAGAAATGTGTAACTTTGTTGTAAAGAATGCGGTATTAAGAAGTTCTATGTCTATAAATTTTACAGGCTTCCCTTTATATGCCTTATCAAACCTAGTTTAAAGGATATGGTTTTTAAGATGTTATATTTTAGAAATATTATTAATATAATGCTATGTTTGTGATTAAATTTTTTCTACCGTTATTTATTGTTATATATTTATATAGTTAATATTTTTATAGTAAGTCAACATTTCCAGCATTTTTTGTGTAATATTATTTACAAATACAACGGAATAAGCGAGGCTTCACCTAAGGTACACCCCGTAGTATTTAATTTAATAAAAGACTGTCAGGGTGTTAGTGTTGATTAACTTTTAATGAAGATTCTCGGATGTAATATGCAGATATAATGAATAAGATATTTATATGCGAGACATAATTTACGTAGCTATTATAAATAATCTTATTTACTCTTATCGTTAGATTATTATGGGAATAATTATTATGGGCATTTTCGAATTTAAAAAAAAATACTAATGTTACTCCAAATATCAGTTCAGAGTAAAAATACTTTTTATAAAAACAGAAACATAACTATAATACAGCTTTTGCAATAGGGGTTTTTAAGCGTTATTTGATTGAATCTCTGGAACTGAATAGTTCGGATAAGTATCCGATTTAAAAAAAATATTTTTGTGTTAGATAATAATAATTATCGAAGGAGTTATATAACAGCAATTAAGCAATGAAAAGTCACACGAAACAACTAGTAGGTAATATGAGTTAGTCTACGCTAACATTATAAAGAGGAAAACTTTGTTAGTTTGTAATGAATAAGCTCACAAACTACTGGACCGATTTAAAAAATTATTTTACCATTCGAAAGCTACATTATCCACGAGTAACATAGACTATATTTTATAGGATATATATGTATATAATATTATGCTACGAGAGCGAAGCCGCGCGGATCAGCTAGTTAGAAATAAGTAAATTAATAAATTTACATTCGGTGCATTTTAATACAATTTTAACTTCTAAATATAAAAATAGGCACGTGCGTCCAAACGGGTCCATACTCCATTTCCATCTATTAATAAACAAGCTTTGACAGGTGCACCCGGTCCCTCGATTACCATGTACGTGATAATGCGCTGATACGAGCCGAAATTTGTCCAAGCGGCTTAGGATGACACTACTCTTTACCGATATACGCTAAATACTTCGTCTATGCTACCGGGCCTTCACAGAAGTGAAATGTTTTTATACGAATTATCGTTCCGTTCGCATTTTGATGGTTTGATACACTTTGAGCTGAAGAATTGTGTAAATAAATGGGCTAATGACGAAAATGTATGATCGCTCCATAATCGTTGAGCAGAAAATGGTGTAGCTACCGAACATTTTTTCTACTCTAAGTGTTGATTTGACTCTACCTACTTTATTGATGAGGTAGTAGGGTCATAACAACAATTAGTCCTTTATAGAAATGTATTCTAATAGGATTGATTAAGGCACTCGTGTTTTGATGATTCACACTTTGAGGTTTTAGAACGCTTTGATTAAATTTTCTAGGATTACTAACTTATAAAACAGAGTTTATAATCGAACCTAAGTTTTATTAACTAAAGTTTGGTTAGTTTAAAAAACCTTTTAAGGACTTTGACACAACATTAATCGTAAATTGAATTATATGTACGGAGATATTTTTTATAACTGAGCGATACTGACAGTTATAGTCATATGAATGCAAACTAAGACTCAATTTTAAGATGCGCTCAAGAATAAATTTAAAAAATCATCGACTGCATTAGACGTCTTTTAAGTTTGTGTTACCGCAAATATCTATACGGATGTTGACTCTAAAGTCTTTCTTATAGTTTATTGTATAACGTCGAAGAAGTTGCACCTGCCTTGAATTTCGAGTATAGCAACGGATTTTAACGAAACGCGTGTTCTCAAATATTGACTCGTCAAATGGAAAGGTTATGTCAAAAGCGTTTCATAAGGTAGCTGCGTAAAAAATGTAACACACTAACTCGAAACAAACAAAGAAACATATCTAGCATTTCTTACGATGCTTAATTCTTTCTTAAATTCGTAAAGATTTAATCAATTATTTTCATTTGGTAATAACCTAATGAAAAAAGATATGTATCATGACATTTTAATTAGTCAACTTGCCAATAAAATAAAAATATTTAGTAATAAGAAATCATTTCGATCGAAAGCTGTTTTTGTATTTACAATTTTTTTGTTATTATTTATATTGTTAACTTATGTCACTTTATACATTTCATATTGGGAATTAGACTTTATACGAAAACCGGTACGTTTGTCTCAATTATTTCTTTCAGTGCTGCATCAAATATGTACCAATTTTATAGGCCGTTTATAGACTTATTTGTCCTAGTTATAAACGTAATTTCAGGTATATAGGTCGATGTTAAGACGACACAAAGACAGGCTTGTTAATCTTTAACACTATAAGCCTATCACGTTGTTTTTAGTTCGACTTTTCACACAATTATGAATGTCACTTTCCGAACAAATCTGCAACAGATACGCACCCATACATTTTTAGACTCCTTCGCACCAGTAATAAATATTTGAGGTAAATAGTGCGAGCTCGCAGCCGGCGCAAATACGGCTTGTTAATCTAAAATATTTGCAAGGATCGGGGAGCACTTAGCCGTTGCATGTTAATTCCACGGACAAAGCTTGGGTTTGTTTACATCGCCTAGTTGCGGGTTAGCGGCTAATTGCTGATAGAATGGCTTGACGGCTTAAATTTGTCCTTCTATGTGGGATTAAGTGGTTTACGGCTTTTAGGAGGCAGCAATTTGAAAATTACTTTTCATTTTAATGCTTTTCAGATGCTATTCCAACTGTAATTTTATAATTGCAAGAAAGCAAGTTTTTTTTTATCTCTATTTAGGTTTTTATCTACTTATCCTATAATCTTGAAATGTTGCATACAATTAGTTGAATGTGCGGGGAAAGCTATGGGTTACCTTTTATGCTAAAAAACCACAGTATTTCCATAGGATTTACATGGTAATTCTAGCGTATCTAATCGTTTCCCAATTTGGTCTATAATTGAATTTGGAAACGATTCGACTTCGAAATCCTCATTTTCAAAGTATTTAAATGTCATAAAACCAAATATATTTTTGGTTTAAGTAAATGATAGAAATCTTAATTCAAAGTTTTTATTTACGAAAATATGACACCGAAACACTCATACAACTATATCGTACAAATTTTTATTAACAATACAATCATTAATATCTGTGATTTGTCGTAGTCCACTAAAATAAAATCAATCGAAAGTATTATAAATTAACCAGTTTTAATTACAATGGTATATTATAAGCATGTTCAATAAATGAATTAGAGATGTTAGTCATATAGCCTCGGGGTTTAATGAAATAAATGAGGCGGCCTCTAAGCCTTTGTTTATTGTAATTTACTTTGTCTTGTGAACAAATTGTTTGATATGTAAATTAATTATGTTGTGAACAAATTGGATTAGGAACATTATAGTGATTGATTCTCACGTTTGATCATAAAAATAAAACGGTGATTAACAACAATTAAATGTGTTTGAGAGGCATTTGATGTTAAAAGTTCCGTTCCCAATGAATGCTAGTAATAGAATTGAGAGGATACAAAATTATTGACGGAAATTAGAAGAGGAATATTTTCGGAGTTAGGTAATAATGGAATATTGAACTAAACAGTGTTATTTAATATTCCCCTTTTAGCTTTTTTGTATTAAAATAGCACACATCAAAAGGAGGAGTTCTCAATTCAACCACATTTTCCGAAAAATCAGAAGTATGTACATGAATTATTTCTAATAGCTTTTTAATTATAAGATACAATTTAAACTATCAAGTTAAAAAGGTATCATAATTATACATTTAACTCAGACAATTCTACATCATAACCAATCACATTCGACTAATTGTCCTAAGCAGATAATGAAAAAACCTTCATCGATTTATGTATCCAGTGAACAAGCAATTGATTAGTACGGGCTCTTTGTACGAGCCGACAACAATTTGCTTGCGGCTCGACCGCCCTAATTTTAATGGCCTTATAAAATTTATACTTAATGTATTTATCTTTGGTTGTATTAGGATGGATGTGATTCTATTTTGGAGATTGTTTAGGATGGATTGATCTGGTGTATAGAAAGATATAATATTCACGGACATTTGACACACCACCATTGAGTACCAAACTAAGCAAAGCTTGTGCTATGGAAACTAGACAACTGATAAACATACATAGATTTTTTTTTGTAAATACATATGTTTATGCTTTAGATAAATTAACACCCATGCAGTAGAAAATTATAAGTACATATATATATTTGCAATTGAAATTAGTTATTATTATTGAAATTTCTACAAAATTATTTTTTGTATTGTACAACCCCGTCGTCTTTTAATGACAATGAAATATGAATTCAGTTTCGGCGACGATTAACTCAAAAATATTTGCTCAGTTTGATCTCACCCATGCTTTGAAAGTTCTTCTCGCAACATAATAGTAAAAACAAATGGACAGTCAAACAATATTCTTAATATTTTTTCAAAATATATTCAATTTTATTATGAAATCGTTAATCTTAATATTCAAGTATAAGTAGTATATTACGAATATATGGACCACACGCAAATATTTCCTGTCTTATCCATGCTATTATCAACGGGGCAGTTTTAAAATTGTATTGTTTTATTGTATTACATGCATTAAGTGCCGATGTACGAGTCATTACAATGAGGTTTCAAACAAGGCTCTGGTGATAAAAGGTATCGGCTTTTCTTTCATAACATTCTATGGAGATCTGAATGGCTAAATAAATTAAGAAGGTGGATTGCAAATGTAGTGATGATATATATTGCAAAATATAATATTTTCCGGTCGATTTCGGTCATGGTAAATCCTATAACTCCATTGAGTCCTCTTTTATCGCGTCTTCCAATGGGAAGAGAAAGAAAAGAGAGAGATAAAGGGTAGAATGCAGAGCAGTTGTACGTGCTCTATTATGTACGGTTGGTAAATTCACCTTAAATTTTTTGACTGCTTCCGAACAAATCCAACAATAGGAAAGCGACATCATATGAACGTAAAAGTAGTCAAGGATATAAATTTTCTGTTAATTATTTTTCATTCAATTCTTATTCTACAGGCAAGTGGAGCATGCAGTTCACCTAATGTTAACTAACTGACCGCAGCCCATGAACATTTACAACATCGAAGTGTCGCAGATGCCTTGCCGGCCTGAAGGTCGGGGAGGGGAAAATAAGAAGAGGATTAATGATGGGAAATTGGGAGAGGACTAGAACATGATGGAAGAGTTTTAGTTTATTAGTTGGTATGGTTACTTTCTGTGCTGAGATGTTAGAGACAAATTTTGAAATTTTGTTTTGTCCAATCTGTGTTGTGAAACATATTTTTCAATTTGCTATCTTTTTGCCGCAACTCATTTAATTAAAGAGACGTTGTTGAGAATGAGAGTACATGTATGTTTTGGGGTTTCCTTAAGCTGATAAATTGTTCGATGATCTAATGCAAAAAGGAAATACTGATAAGAAAAACAAGTTCATGCTCATGATTCTTCATATTAACGATGAATCATGATTTAATTACATCTTGAAATAGATACACGTTGATTTTTAATTCATAGAATGCTTATATCGAATCATCAGTTTTTGCAATTACTATCGGGATCGCTTTAGGTAAGGGAATTTATTTATTTTTTTTACACACCAAGATTTTGACATATCCAAAAAGTAGTAAAATATGCTTTACGTAAAAATTATGTTTCGTTTGAAATTTAAATCATTTTGATGATGGTTATTTGTTCTTTTATTTTGTGTGTTGTTTCACAACCTAAGTTGTAAGTTATACGCCTTTATTAAAGAACACGTTTTTAAACATCTAAAGAAACTTAATTGTAATAAAGTAGGTTAAAAAGTATGTGAAAATTTTACAGGTACAAAAATGATCAATGTAATTCATAAATAGCATCATTGAAGGCTTTCATTGAGGACGTGCATCGAACCCCGGACCTACCCCACGAGTGCGCAATCGATGCGACACGCCACCGCGCACGCGTTCTGTGTGTACTGGTGAGTGGAGAAGTGATTAGGGATGTATTTTATTTTATTTTTTTATGATTTTTTTTTGCGTTAACATTATGTTTTCACTTCCTATATTATTTTGTCTGATGCTTGCAGCGTCTTAGATGATCTAGTTATATATGTCGACTTCATTGGAACAGACATATAAATATAATAATAATAAACAAAATAATGAAATACTGCTTAGGAACCCATAAGAGCCTCCGCCTTAGCCTTGCCTTTCTGGAATCTTTTGATATTTATATCATCAGCAAATAACAATCGTTTGCATGGTTAGTGGTCAGAAGCAGGGAGAATCTAATATCTTTAGGTCTTTTAAGGACTAGTTTGGCAATATATTATTTCTAGATGACAGAAATCCGAGACTCATTGTCAGAATTGAACTCAAAGCTGATCGATTGTATTATTATGAACTCTATGTAGAATGAATTGTATTTACGTTCCTATTGTGATCTTTTATAGTAATAGAATTTCATGTCTGTATCTTTCGTAAAATATAAAATCTTCTATAGAAAATGCGTGGGAGTAAAGTCGTGGGTAGAGTTTATAAATGACTCTCGGAAAAATAATCCGTTAAGAATACACCCCCTCCCCCCATACTGACGTATTTTGCTCGCGACGTTACTGCGGCCGGTGATCGCTGCGGCAAGCGGGCTCCTGAAGCTCTGTCGAAAGCTCCCCTTTTCAGTGAAAGCTTCGCTGCGTGCCTTGTTTACTCTTATTTAACATGTAAGTACATTTTTTAGTATTTTTTTGTTTTTTTTGGAGGTTTTTTTGCTTTAAGGTTACATTAAATAAGATTTTAAGTGAAAGATATTTGTGCCTTGTTTACTCTTATTTAATATGTTAATAATTTATTTGTTTCATTTTGTTGATTATTTTTTTATTATATTTTAAAATATTTTTCTATCACATTTTTACGTTATTAGACATACATAAGCTCATTGAAAGCTTCACTTTGCGCATTGTTTACTATTGATATTTAACATGAAAGTACTTTCTTTTTTTGGTATTTTTGTAATTTTTTTTCGGAATTATTTATTTTTTTACATTTTTCCAAATTATTTTTCTAAGATCTCTCTAGATATATAAATATTTATCTATTTATCTTTATCTCATAATACCTATAAAATAACGCATTTTTTCTATTATAATGAGTAGATTTGATAATGTAACTTTCAATAGAATGTAATGAGGTCATACATTCAGAGCATATTTGCGAATGGAGGTAATTCCGCATTCAAAAGTGTAACCGTTTACACTGCGTCATAGAAAGACTTCTTTATATTAAAGAGAATAATGCAGTGCTTTTATTATAATATGCAATATTTGTAAAACCAATAAAACAGTCTAAATATTGACCAAATCCGATTTTTTTACTGTAGCTTTCCCACTTTAGGTAAAAGTTTTAACAAATTTTACAAAGAACGTAGTGTAATTTGCTACATTTTTATTTAATTCCTTTTCTAAGGAAAATGATAAAACCCATTTTTTAGAAAAATTGCAATTGCATTATTAGAATTTTACGGAATTTTCATATTTTAATTATCTTCATTTTCAATTCTCCGGTTCGTTCAAAATTATTGAAATAGTAAGAAAAAAAAATGTGACAATAATAAAAAGATCAATACTGCTCATTTCAATCTGCCACTTGCATATAAGTAACATAGCTGGTTTTGTAAACAAGCAGTACACACAGAACTACCGCATTATGTTAGTCTGTGGCACGCTGCCAGGGATTATTGATTGATATCATATCACGGTTAAATAAGTGTACCGGTCGATAATAACGTTCATATTTAAGTTCTCTTAGTTGAAGCCAAAAAATTAAACAGATTTTTTATTAGCATGACTTTTATTCAAAAATATTTTATACACATTGACTCTTTCCTTCGTAGAAGTTAAATGATATCTAATTTTACTATTAATTTAAGAGGATTTTACCTCGACTGTCTAAATCATTAAGGCAAAGTTAATATAGCTATGAGACTAAATGAAACAATTAAGGGAGTGACGATAAATTTATGTGTAATAGATTTATCATGCTTACATGAATCGGGTATGCTGTTACTGACTAGATAACAGAGGATAATCGTACAATGATAACGGATTTTATTGCATATTATGACTTCTAGCCGAACAAATATACATAACCACCATGTCTTTAATTATGTATGAACTTTGCAACTCTAAACTGAACCTACAAAGAAAAGTTATCAGTTTCATAACTTTTTTATTAAAAGTGAGACAATTGTAAATGCACGATAACAACCTTGTCTGTGAAGACAAAGGTTATATTTTCTGTTTAATAAAATGATAAACAATAATAATTGTAAGCAATATCTCCAGTAACAATAAAATTCCAAAGATTGTATTACCAAATAAAATATATTTTAGGGCTGAAGAAGGAGGTGTACAAGAGGGCTTGGCGCCCCCGTCAGGGGAGACTGGAGCAGATGGAGAGATCGTGGGAGGACCTCGTACTCCTCAGCAAATTGCTGCTCAAAAGAGATTACAGCAAACGCAGGCGCAAGTAGACGAGGTGAGAGTTTTAATATTAAATGACTGAAGGAGTCCTGTACGAGTGGTTGGTGCCACCGTCAGAGGCGGTAGTAAATGGAGAAATTGCGGGAGGACCTCTAATTTCGCAGCAGTTAGCGGTTCAAAAGAGATTGGACACGTAGGCACAAGTAGACCAGGTGACAATATTAATATTAAAGAAATGAAGGAGGCGCCAGGAGGGCTTGGCGCCGCCGTTAGACGAAGTTGAGTAAATGGAGAGATTGCGGAAGAAATTTAAACCCCACAGCGAATTGCTGCTCAAACGAGGTTGCAGCAGACATAGGCACAAATAGACGAAGTGAGAGTTTTTATATTTTTTTTTAACTTTTGTCCCACCTCCTCTAACACTACAGTTTGAAGAGGTGGGACAAAAGGAACAGACCGCGGAAGAATCTCATCAGATTGCTGCTTACAATATTTTCTTTAAGCCGTCTTTTTCTTAAGGTCAGCAAATTACCATGAAACGAACGCGTAAATTACGCATTCCCTCTTATACAAATATACTAGATCAAACTATTTTTTCCTGGATCGTTTTAAAAGAAACTTTCAGATCATACAGACCTTAATGTAAAAGGATGTTTAATGTAATTTCTTTTGAATTTTCAGGTATGTGAGATTATGAAATCAAACGTGGAAAAAGTACTGGACAGAGATGCCAAATTATCGGAGTTGGATGACAGAGCAAGTGAGTATGCTTTTACTTTAGCGATTTTCAAGCAAATATCTTAACAATTCTTAATGGTTCGTACTCCCAATAGTTATGAATTGTAATGGACAATTTATACATGTATGTGTTGTCTATTTATTACTAAAATACATGGTTTATTATTACTTTTAGATGCACTTCAGCAAGGAGCTTCGCAGTTTGAACAGCAGGCGAAGAGTTTGAAAAATAAATTCTGGCTTCAAAATCTAAAGGTACGCAATCTGGATCAAATATTTTTTTTTTCATGTAGTTCTATCTTTTTTTCATGAAATGAATTCATAAAAA